>VZTF01009633.1:233278-297168 GCA_013397755.1 Cnemophilus loriae | reverse complement strand
GGGCGGCCCGCGAGATCCGGGCCGAGGTGGGCGAGCGGGCGGACGGCGCGGGCGAGCTGGTGGTCCGCGAGCTGGACCTGGCCTCGCTCCGCTCCGTGCGCGCCTTCTGCCACCGCGTCCTGCAGGTACGGCCGGGCCCGCGGCTCACCGCGCTGCGCTGCTGCGGGCCCGGACAGGGCACGGCAGGCACGGGCTGGGCGCTGCTGGCGGCCGCCTCTGCGCTCCGTGCTGGCGCCCGGGTTCCCGTGTGGGTTGGAGGAGGCTGTTCCTCCTGCTGGCAGCGCGCTCGGGGGTCCGGGGAAGTCGCTGAGGTCATCGCAGGGTTTGAGAAGAGAGTGTGAGCAAATTGTCCGTGAATTAGCGCCTAGAAGCATGAACTTCCTGATAGTTTGGTCTGTTTTGGTTTAAAATACTGTAGACCTTTTCTGTTCTGGAAAGGAAGTGCTTGTTTCTGTGTGAGATAAATTATTTTTCTTCCTTTCTCTCTGAATTAACTAGCTCAACCTTTGTTGATTTAGATTAGCGTTACAGCTCAGCTTTGTCACCAGAAAAATAAAAGTTGACAGGTGCACTGCTCACATGCTCCAGACATTCTTCTGCCACCTCCTTAGGTTGCACCCCCCCAAGGATTTTACATCTCTCACCCACCACCAGCAGAATCTAGTCGATAGACATTTTTGAATATAAAAGGTTTTTGCAGATTCCCTGAAAACCTGAGTTTGAGGAGAATGGGGACATGCAGTTGCTTTGCCTGACAGAAATGCCACTAGATATGTAGAGCAGAGGGAAGCACTGTTGGAGGCATTATTTCATTCCTACAAAAAGCATCTTTTGGGAGTTCGATTTCACCACATCTAGCTACTCAAGCCATGAGACATGAAGTCGTGGGAAGCTAGACTTAATAAGTTCTGCTGCTGCTCAGAGATGTGCTTGTTAAGTACTTAAAAGATGCTCAGATCCTGTTGTAAGAGGGAGAAAAACAGGGACTATATTGCATTCATTTTCAAACTGCTTTTCTAAAATTTAAATGTCACATTCTGAGTTCTCTAGTGGGACAGTTTCTAGTCTGCATATATGAATCCAGTGAGAAGGTCTAATCTTGCTTCAGTGTTGTGAAAAAACCTGCATGCATGAAAGGATATAAAACTTGTATAATAAACACACACCAAAAAAGAGACATACTGTTTAAGAGTTATGTCTTTTATAGTACAGAGTATCAGAGTGGCTCTTAAGTGAGAAATGGATAAAAGAAAAGTGAGTATGCTATTTTCAGAGTATTGCTGATGCCTGCATTATAACTTGAAAGCACCTGAATGACAAGGGATGCAAGTTCAAAAGATACTTTCAAGAGTTGTTCCACCCAAGTTCATGTTATTTACCTTCCCTATTTGTGAGTCCTTTTTGCAGCTGTGATTTTGGGATTTGTTTGGAGGTTCTTGTGGTTTTTTGTTTGACATAAAGAAGATGTAAACATTGGCAGGATGGGGAGACAATGCACTCCCACTGCTTAGCCTTATTGGTGGGAGCTTTACTTTGCATGACTGAAAGTGATTATATCTCTCACTCCTTAGTCTCACTGAAAAAAAACAGTAAAAGACTGAGATGTTGGAGGGTTCCATGGGAAAATGGAGAAAGTGGAAGTGAGCTTAGAGGCTGCAAGGAATAGCATTGCCCATCAAAACAGTGTTTCATGCACTCTGCTGCACTTGGTTGTGGTAGCTGCTTGCTTGGCACTGATCACGTCACTCTAGGTTATTACATGTGAGAGTTTCACAGAATAGCACATGTGGAGGTCTTGCTTCTTGAAGTGTTAAGCCTTGCAAAATAAATCCTCAGTCAGATGTTTTTCTCTAAAGAAGGAAGAAGGATCACTTCAGTGAGCAGATCTACAGTCAGTACTGCTTTACTCCTGTCCTGGTTCAGTGATAGTGACTGAGCATTGTGTCCCTTTCGGTGAAGAGGAGAAGTGAGTTTGGTGCTCTTTGGATCACGCCTTAGGGGCCCAATTATGTGAAACACTGAGCAGCCACAAGTTTCACAGAAATCAGTCTGAGATTGAAGTACTTGAACTTTTGAGTGATGGGATGCCAGCACCTTTAATTGAATGCCAAGTGCAGATTTGGGTTTTGCTCTTTGTATCTTTGCTGCTAATGGCAGTGAAATAAAAGGGAAATGGTGCAGAATTCATTTATGAGGTTCTCTATTTTTATCATCAAAATGGTCCAAGATTGTCTCAGTTTGTCTTCCAGTCCCTGCATTGGGTTTAAAGAATTAAAAGCAAAGAAAACTCCCAGCGCTCTTAGAGAAAATTAATACCTTTGCCTCTGATTCATGCAAGCATAAATTGTGCTTTCACAGTCTTTTGTCAGAGGTGGGTAAGAGTGTTGAATTTAAGCTTATTTAAGCAGCTTCCTTTTAATTTTTTTTTTTTTAAGTTACAGTTTTGGGTAAATTGGAGAGTTCTTTTGAGTGGGTTCTGGAGCATGAAGTGCATGGTGCATATATTTAAATTATCAATGCCACCTCTCTGTTAGTTACTTACATTTCCTGATCTTGGAGAGTGTAACATACATCCTTGAGTCTGATTTTTACTGACTTGAACCAGAATACTTACCCATCAAATCTCATGTGCAGAGCACCTCATAGATATTTCAAGCCTCTGTTCCTTAGTTCCTGAGTAGACCTACTGGACTCAAATTGTATGAAACATGAATGTTACTTTTCTATGAGTCCTGCTCCATAGTTCTCGCCAAGCAGCAGAGTGGTGTGTACTGGTTTTGAAGTAAGACAAGTTTAAAATCATGAAAACATTATTTGGCAAAGTTTTTCATTATATCATCCCAGTGAGATGATGGGTCTATAGTGTAGTGGTTCCTCTCCAGCCCTGAGGTTAATTCCTTGTGCTAACAACATGTGTTCCATGTTTGCATGTCTTTTGCACACTAGATCCCTCTGCTAAAGCAGAGATTTGCCATAAATTAATGTGTGTCCTCTTACAGTGCAAGAGACAGGTTGCTTTTTAAAGAGGAAAAAAGTACGTCACAAAGGTGATTTATCACTGAATCGCTGTAGAAAAAGCTGCTCTTGGAGAGCTGGATGGTTGTGTTCTTTGCCTGCATTAGAAGTTCATACAGCCCTACTCTTGCATCCTCCTGGAGTCAAGTATGCAGTTTACTGGTAGTTCAACTTAAAGGTGGGGTTTTTTTTCAGCAATGCTTTAAGAGAACATCAGAAAGTTACAATTCAGAAAACTAGAAATGAAATTATTTCTTTTTTAACGATGCCCAATGAGAAATTGAAGCGTAATAATGTTTTACATGAGAGTTCTAAAACTGAATGATTTTTTTTTCTTTCCTAATTAAAGGAAGAGTCAAGGCTGGATGTTCTGATAAATAATGCAGGGATATTCCAGTGTCCATACATGAAGACGGAGGATGGTTTTGAGATGCAATTTGGTGTAAACCACTTGGGCCACTTCTTGCTCACCAACCTTCTTCTGGGCCTCCTCAAAAATTCTGCCCCAAGCAGGATTGTTGTAGTGTCCTCAAAGCTTTACAAATATGGAGAGATCAACTTTGACGACTTAAACAGTGAAATAAGCTACAATAAAAGCTTTTGTTACAGCCGAAGTAAACTGGCTAACATATTATTTGCCAGGGAGCTGGCCCGTCGGTTGGAAGGGACAGGAGTCACCGTCAACTCCCTTCATCCTGGGATTGTCAGAACAAATCTAGGCAGACATGTGAATATTCCTCTGCTGGCCAAACCTCTCTTCAACTTGGTGTCATGGGCCTTCTTCAAAACGCCTCTGGAAGGAGCCCAGACATCTATTTATTTGGCCTCTTCTCCTGATGTCGAAGGCGTGTCAGGAAAGTATTTTGGAGACTGCAAAGAGGAAGAACTCCTGCCCAAAGCCATGGATGACTTGGTTGCAAGAAAATTGTGGGATATCAGTGAAGTGATGGTTGGCTTACTGAAATAAGTGCCATGAAGTGTCTGCAAAAAAGAATGCAGATAGCTATGCAGTGCATTTTGGCAACAGTGAAATTCTCACTTTAAATGCTGTGGGAATACAGAGTATTTTGCTCAGTAAGTATGAAATAAGAGAGTGATTTATGTTGAAACTCTCTTTTGAAATAAAAGACAATCTTCAATAGACACAGGCATTCAGAAAAAATCTGAAATAAACTTCGTGGGTGTGAGTATAATTTCTGGTTAAATCTGCTTAGAAACTCGTGTTTTACAAGTAAAAATTAAGCAGAACTGTGTTTTGCAGTATATATGCATATTTGTCATTACATGTCTGACTGGACAAAGCAGGGTACTGATGGTGAAACACTTCTGTAAAAAATTACTTGAAAATAAGTCTTAATAATAGTCATCTTTGTTTGAGGCATTGCAATGACAAATGGAATAGAGAGTTTTCTTGATATCTTGCACTGTAATTGTTGAGGCCTCTGAGTGCCTTTCGAAGGTTTGTCAGCCCCGTGGTTCAGTGAACAAAACTGTTGAGCCGTGCACAGTTTTTCTTTGAAGCACAAAGTCAGCTGTTTTTAGTGACATTGCTGCTGTTCAGTGTGTAAATACACTTGGTTGTGCAGGTTGTGTTCTTATTTTCATGTGTGTTGAACTTGCTGTTTCTTGAAACCTTGGGTTTCATTAAAAGGGTAATTGAAAAATGTATAATGGTCTTGATAAGGCTTTGCATGGCATGAACTGTGTAAGACCTCATGCAAATTAGACTGAAGAGAAAAAGCTGCTCAGTGTGTTTGGCTTGACTGATGGCACTTTAACTCAGTAATGAGGTTCGATAAATGTCTCTTACAGCTGACTGAATATTCTTTAATAAAATCTTCTAAAAAGAAGACACAGCATCCATTCTTTTATTGTGGAGTATGTGTCAGAAACCAGCAGCCTTGATACTGCAGCCTTGTTTCAAAGCAGAAGATGAACTTGTGTGTTGGTTTAGGGAGCCTGTGGTGTGGCGTTGGTATTAATAAAATGGGCTCCAGTGAAATACATAAGTATTGCATGAGTCTGTACTGATTTACTGATTTTTTTTTTTTTAATTCATATAACTTATGATTTCATATTGACACTTATGCCTTTTTGTTTTGGTCTACATTATTAAAAAGTTCTAGTAGTTAAGATATATAGTATAAATATGGAAGAATGATTTAGAGTGATCTATGTTACTAGTACTCAAAGGAAAGAGAATCAATAATAAATGATGTATTAAGTAGTTCCTTAGTTGTAAATACATCAGTTCTGCACTTCAGGTGGTGACCAACTAAATTTTTAAAATTCTTTCTCGGTTGATTCAGACTCTCAGCATACTTTAGCTTTTGCATAGTAGAGTGGACTTGATCTTGTTTTCCCGTTCCCCAGCAAGTGTCTATACTGGGCAAGTGACTTGGGTGGGGCAGAAAGCAGCATTCCAAGAAGGCAAGGTACAAAACAGCAGGTTTGTGAAATCATGTGACAGGTTGAACTTTGCACTAGTCACTGTAAGGCGAGGTGTAGAGGTGGATCTGTTGTCAAAGCACACTAGGAGTGTTAAGGTTCTCTAAAGGGTGCAGAGGGAGTTGTGCTACACAGTTAAAGAAGTCCTGCTTTGATCTTTAGTGATACATTTCATGTTTTCATTTTAAATACCTGTAAATGACTGCAAGCAGCACCTTTAACAGGTGCCTGAAGAATGAAGAGTTCATTAACTTCTCTGTAAAGAGATATGAAGAAGCTGACCCAAACAGGTTTGTGTTTCAATACTGCTGTGGCAATTCTAAAAGAACACTACTGCGTTGTTCCTCTGCTGAAATGTGTGTACACCTCTTGTGAGGAAAGCCTTGGATACAAAGGTGGACGACAGAGAGGAGGATTAGCCGTTAAATACGGCAGTAAAGAGCTACAATGAAACTGCCTGAAGAGCAGAGATGTATTTAATTTTCAGACTGAATGACCTACATAGGATGAGCACTTGCCTTCAAAACAGCAAAAGTGGATTTGTACTAAAATAGGAGATGCAGAATAGGAAGTCCCAGTTGTGTGTAGCAGGCCGTACTTCTTACATCTAACATGTACTTGTTCTTTTGAAAGAATTATGTTCCTATAATCATAACTAAATTACAGCCTCGTTGCAGAGTAGACTAATCCTTAATGGACCCTTACTGGAATATTGGATGAATACTACCTGAAAACAATTTGAAAGGATTGATTGTTAGGGACTTACGTAAAGATACGCTTTTTTCAATATCTGAAATAAGTAAAATTTGTCACGTTCAAGGTTGAATGTCATTTAACTGCTGGGGACTAAAAAGCTTTGATTACTCCCTCCAGGCTGCTGTGAATGTTTCTTTGTGTGATGCCTTTGTTATTCTAGTAGCATCCAGGAACTGAAGACCTCACAGGTCAACAGATCTACAAAATCTAAGTGCAAAACCAAAGAAGAGCCCTTATTTCAACAAGCAGTAATGCTGACTCAGTCTGGGTGAGAACCAAGCATTTTGGCTAAGGAAGTATCCTCCTCTCCCTCTCCTCTTTCTCTCCTCTCCTCTCCTCAAGGTCAGTAATCTCAGGTGTATGTGTATGATTTGAGGACTGTGGGCTGAGTGTCTCCTCTTGGCGCTGGTAGTACACTAAGAGGAGATCAGCACCTTCTCGCTTGTCCCCAGTATAACAGTGCCTCGGGAATGATGTGGCAAGCCCTGTGTATTGCTGTTGTATAACCAATTTGTATCAAGAGCATGCAGCCAAAACTGTTGCATTCCAGTTGCCTTATTTCACTATCAACACCATTTGAGCACTCCTATCCTCAAATTAAACTTATTTCCTATGAACAATTAAAGTTTTTAAAATAAGGATGAAAGAGGAAGACAGTGACCAGGGATATCGGGCAAAGCTTTCAGTTACAGGTACAGACACTGACAACATTGCTGACAAGTACATACAGATATGGAGGTACAAATATCTAATCACACCTGCAGATTTGTAAATACACCTAAGGAAGCCACAGCTGAGTTTAAGATCTTGTTGAAGTTTCTGATAAACATAAATGTTAAAAGGCAACTTTTTTCAAATGCAAAATGTACCTTCAGTTTTCTTAGGTAAATGGTTGGAATTTGAGTGTTGGATTTTGAGTCCACGAGCAGTGTTGGGCCAGCACTCCATGCCTGTGCCCAGGGGATTTGAAAATAGGCTGGGCTGTGTCTAGGGCACAGTGACTCCTGAGAACGTATTCTCTGCCCTTTTGCTTTTCCCAGGGAAAGTGCATCTGGCCTCTCATAGCTGGGAGGTGGAGGGCCACAGCAGGGCTTAACTTTGACTATTTGCAGACTTTCCCCACTGAAGCTTTTGACCAGTGCCAGCAATGTTTCCAAGTGGCCCCATTTCTCAGTGGTCACATTTTATATGGCAACAACATCGCACACTAACTGCTTTCTAAAAGGCTTGTTTTGGAATCGGCATATTGAGGATGTGTGTGTGTGTGTGTGTGTGTGTGTGTCTGTGTGTGTGTGTGTGTGTTTGTGCGCAGACACGTGTGTAGGTGCAGTTTAATCTCTCAGTTTGAAAGACAGACGGGAAGACCTCTCAGTGACTTAGCAAGGAGCTGAGGCATGTCAAGGAGAGTGGGTTGTTATCACGGGACTGTCACCTGCCACTGTGCTGCTCTGCTACGTGGTGAGGCGTTGGGCTGGGGACAGAGCGGTCGGGCTTGGGCTCAGTGTTGAGCTCAACTGCTTAAAGGCACGTTCAGGAATGCAATGCCTACTTTTGCAGCTGGGGAACACACAGACAAGAGCTGAGGGGAGGAAACATTTGTGTGTACGGTCAAGAGAAACAGACTTAAGGATCTTAAGTATCTTAAGGAGAGCACTTTTAAACTGCTTCAGTATAATTTATTGACCTTTGGCTGTGGTGCTTTTGTAAGTACCTGTAATAACCAACTTCCCTAATGGACAGAGCAAGAATTTAAGACAGAAAAGTTTGCTTTTTTTTTTTAAATTACTTTATTTTCTTTTTTTATTTTTTTATTTTCTTATTTTAAATTTCTTTATTTTGATTCTAAGTTGCAGGCCCTAGCTGTGAGCCAGCTCTCCCTGCACACATGTAGGTATTATAGCTGAGGTTTCTGCAAGCAAACTAAATTGAAGTTGCATGTACTTATTTTATATGCTCCATCTGTTTAAGCCAAGGGAGACTTACATACTTTTTAAAAAGTACTCTGAATCTGTCACCAATTTACCTTCCTTACCTTGCCACAAAGGCCAACATCTATCCCCAGGCAAAGGGACAACTCTGCTCTTTCAGTTACTCCAGTCAACACAGCAGGCAAGCTTGTAAACCCAGTGGGGGTTCTCCAGTAAAAATTCTCCATCTTAATGAGATAAATGATCAGTTTTTCCATGATGCAATAAAACCAGAAGTATTTAAACTCTCCTCTTTTCAGCAGTTGCCTGGTTTGCTTAAGCTTCCTAGTAAATGAATGCTTCACAGGCTCCAAAGCCTGAGCCCTGTGAATGTGCGGCATGATTATGCTTTTGCTGAAAAATGTGGATAATTCCCACTTCAAACACAATTTCTTTTCACCTAAGGCTATAAACAAAATAAACAACTTGCAAGAGTCATACAAATAACTTTAAAATGGAAGTCCTGTTCCCTTTTTCACATAACTTTTTCCAAACTAATCATTTAGAGAGTAATTGACTTGCAAAACAATCCGGGAGGCCTCCACAGTTGAATTATTATTTTTGATCTGTCCCAGAATGGTGCTGCTGTTTCTCATAACAGAAAATGACAAGCTCCCTCTAGACTTTTTACTTACAGCTTTAGCTACCACTAGCAGCATCACACCTGTCATAACTGGATTCAGATCAGAGAAATTAATTAGAAAAGTTAATTAATTCCAAATGTGCTGTGTAACATGGAGAAAGGAATGCTTTCCTAATGGCCTTTTTGGGGAAAGCCTGGCACAATGACCACCAAACAAGGCTGAGAGCCCTTTCTTTCCACGTTTGAGAATGATCACTTCTTTTCAGGTAATGTGGAAGAAACTTAGTTAATGTGTATAAAGGAAAGCATCAATAGCTTATTTGCCATGAAAGATTCAGGAAGCCATCACATGCTTGAATCATTTTATCAAGGTGCTGAGCTTTTCTCGTTGTCTGCTTCACAGGCAAAACAAGCAATCTGGAATCAGGATCCCACTAAAAGCACTGAGAGTCAGACACCGAAATATTTTTGCTGATCTTGATCTCCTGGCTTTAGGTTTGGGCAGTAGGACCCTTACAGCCAGTTGGATGATGATTCTTTCAAGCTTGATGAATGAGGCTTTATGCACTGCTGTGTATGAATGGCATTTTTAAAGAAATACTTCACAAATTGTGGAATTATGAGGGTGGGGTGGTGGTGGCAGTAGCAGTGCTGTGCATACATTGAATATCCTGCAACATTCTCCAGAAATGTGTGTCTTTCCCCAAAGAAATGTCAGCCCATTGTTGCAGTTGTTGGGGTGTCTGCCAGTTTGCCACCTGGACTGCAGTCTGATGATGACTGATGTTACCTGAGTTTATCTAAGTCTTGTTGCAACCTTCCCCAGTAGTAGGTTGGTGTCTTGGGCCCTCCTAAGTCACAGCATGACCATCCGCTCTCCAAATGCCATCTGCCCTCAAGACAAGCAATGCCAGTGTCTTTCTAGATGCTTCAAGAAAGGCATCATGCACAGCATCTGCAAAACGACAAGTGACACACCTGGAGGCTCAGAACCAACATTCACTGCAACAGTTTCGTTTGGTATCATTTTATATACTCATTTACAGACAGAAATACCTTCTCCAGTGTACATGGCAAGGTATTTTAGGCTTCAGGCTGCCTTGAAGGCCTCTATATACAACACTGTAAGTTTATCCCATGAGTAAAGCATAGTAAATTGAAAATTGCTTCAGTACAACCAACCCATTTTCTACTCTGAAGGGCTGAGATCCTACAGGTCCAGTAAAAATTATTGATAGTTCTAGCTGACACCTCACCTGGCTATGAAAATACTTGGGAAGAGACCAGAGCATCATTTTCCTTCAGTCTGCCCTCCTCAAAGTCTTCAGAGTCCTAGATGTGTCTCAGATTAATCACTACAGATATGGAAGTAAGATTGCTTTACTGAGGTTTTTGTCCATAAAATTTTGCTGTAAGTGGAAAATTTCAAAAATTCCTTATTTTACATAGCAAGATGTGTTATGAAATAATTGTATTAGCCTAGCTAAGACTGGGGTCTTGAGACAGTAGAACAGACTAAGAGATAATGAGCTGTCATCTGTAGTGGCAAAAGAAGCAACTTGAAAACTCAAAAGGAATAACTGAAAAACTTTGATTACAGTTATGTTGTTTCTGCATTTGGTTTTTGGGGGGTTTCTGTTTGTTTGCTTGATTCTAGATACTTGCTATTTTTTTAAAAAAGGGTTAAAACTGCATAAAACATGAAAACATCCATGTTTCAACAGAGCGGCACAGTTCTTCACTGTGGAAAACCCATAAAATTACAGGAAATGGCTTAATGTGGTAGGTGTTCGTTTTTAAGGGTTCTGTTGACAGAAGTTGATGAATGAAAATATTGTATTTCATTTTTGCCTTTTGTTCAGTAAATAGCATGGAATTTTGATGCTGCCTAGAGGGACAGCTTTGTACTGTGGTGGTCTAAACTGAGATTTTTCATTAATGTAACTCAATCAGAGTAGATGAGGGTTTTTTTCTGGGTTTTTGTTAATTTTTTTTTAGCAAAAAAGCTGAAGTCAAAGAGAAGACCAAGAAAAAAGCACCAAAAAGTTTATCTTTTACTCATCTGGAAGAGTTTATTTTAAACATGAAACATTGTTTGCTGCTGTGGAAATGAAAGTGAGAGGGTTGCAGCTTTCTTCCGATGCCATCTGGCAGATGATTTACTTGCATATGGAATTCACTAATCCAAATAACCCTGTGTGTGGTAGCATTGTCTCTTTACTGATCATGCAGCTGAGTTGGCTGAACCCTACGTGGCTCACACGAGGCTATCAACAGCACAGTACAATAGGTTGTTTAAAATTAGAACAGCATTATGGAAAGGGATGTGCCAAATTCATTGTGCCTTTACCTATATTAAGAGTTTTCCTTGAGTTTGATGTTTCCTTTTCATTCTCTTCATGGTTTTATTCACTCCAGATCTACTTGGGCTCTAGCCCATTTAATTCAACACTTACATGTAGCTCAGATGGGACCAGAGTGCTGAGCATCTCGCCCCACCTTGGTATTCTTGCCCTGATGGTAATTGTATTTTGTCCTGTAAGGTCCTTTCTCAACCTCATGAAACTTGTATTTCTGCTGAGAAATAAAGCTTTTTTTAACGGGACAGCTGTTTGATGTAACCGGTAGCTTTGTGGTTAAGGAATTCTCCCAGTTCTTAACCCAAGCCAAAATTGTCTCCAGATCAGGATATTCCCATTTATCAGGCAACAGATATAGCTACTTCATTATTATATTAATATTAATCTGCTTCCTCTTGCTGTAATACAAAAGAAAGAGCCTTGAATGGCTATATCTGGAAGTAAAATAAAAGGGGTTTATGCCTTGAGAAGCAAATCCCAAGCTGTGAGTAAATGGAAGCATTCCCTTATATCTTGTATTTAAATTCTAGGGAGAGGTGGGTGTTCTGGTGCTCTTCTATGCTCAAGATAATGTGATGTCTGCCTTCTCAATGTATTTTGAGTAAGTTTTTCACAGTGCCTAACTCTGCGTGCATAATAGGTTTCTAATTTTTGATTCAAATTCCGGTCTCTGGTCTAAAGATCTAAAATTTAAGTATTGAGAGTGCCTTATTTGTAGTCACTTCTGGCTTTTATTTGGATCTGGCCTTGATAAGTCACTTCAAATAGTTAATTCTGTAGTTCCATTTGCAGTTGAATGGTTTTTAAAGTGCTGATTTTCCTCGGAGATAGATCAATATAACTCATATGTGAAATTAAAATACATACAGTGTAAATATTTTTGTAGCAGAAGATAGGGAAGGAATTGCGAGCTCATCTCTTTTCCTGCAGAGCAGTTGACACTTTGAACTCACTGGCTGTGTCTGTATTACTGGACATTTATTGCCAGAATAAAGTGTTTCCTTAATCACAGGTTGAGTAGGACAGTGGGACAATGTTCGTGTTACCATACCCTGTTCTGTCCCAGAAGATGCATAGATGCATCCAGACTGCTTGCTAGGAGTGTCCTTGGCCCATGCTGACTCTTGAATGATGCAAGGACTTATTTCGAAAAGTATTTTTTGGCCAGAGCCAAAATTGTGCCAGGAACTGCCAGAACTATTGGACAGCACAGATGATTGAATTTCAGTGCTTGGGCTGGTGCCCTGTAACTCCTTAACGGAGTGCACTAAGCATAGCCAAAAAGTGCCCTTTCCTCCTTCAAGTGTTAATAGATAAAAGCGATTTTTCAATTTACATCCGTAACGTGCAGAGACTGGTCTGAAAAGCTGAACCATATTTTCTCTTAATAATTTTATAGTGTGAAAATTCGACTGACTTTGCTGCAATTTCTGTGGACTGACCCTGTAAACACATGGGGAATTGGTATTGTTATTAACATCACCATGTCATCATGCTTTATTCATTTCCAATTTTATAACGATAGTTTGATCTTTTGTAATTGCATCTGCTAACACAGCACTGGACTATGGAAACCTTATTTTATCAAAATGTGTTATTCTTGGACTAGAATTCATAGTTATGCAGTTACATTTTATAGATCCATAGATTTTTTAAAGTCAGAAAAGGCCCTTAGATTATTTAGTCTGACTTCCTGAATGACATAAGGCATTTAATTTAACCCAGTTAGTCTAACAATCTGCGTTTGGCTAAGGCTTATCTTCTAGAACAATGTCCAGTCAAGGTCTAAAGCCATCAGTAGTTGGGAGAATCCATCGCTTCCTTTGGAAGTGCAGCCCACCCTCTTAAAAATGTGCATTTTGTGTTTTGCCTGAATTTGTCTGGCTTTCACTTGCAGCAATCACCTCTCATTATGTGTTCTGTGTGAGATGAGAGTGCTGCTGTTACTGCTCAGTATTTTCTCCGTGTGCTGATACTTGCACACTGTAATCACTGAAGTCATTGCTGCATGTTTTTATTAAATTCAAAAGACTGAACCCCTTTATTCTCTTATTGCAAGGCCCTTTTCCAAGGTTTCCAATACTTTCTGTGGCTCTCCTCCACATCCCAGCCAATTTTTTACCTCTTTTGTGAAACAAGGAAACAAGAACTGGATGTAATACTCCAGTGTATGTCCATTTATAAGCAATCCTAGTGCTTCTCAGTGCTTTCCCTCAGTTGCTCTAAAGTTATCACTGATTTAGACGTGCCTTGGGCAGCTCCCTGGCCCTGAGGCCAGCTGGAATATCACAGTTTGCCTCCCTACTCTTGAATGCTTTTTATCTTTCGCAACAGGATGTCAACATCCAAACTACTTTTTGGTGTTGCTTCCTGGCAGTTTCTGATACTGAGTTGGTGTTTGGAAATCATCTGGAAAAATGCTAGCAGAGGCCAAAACCATGCCAGGGATGAAAAATAACCATCCCATGGTGTCTATGTTCAAGGGCTGATCTCTAGGAACATTTCCTGGATTTTTTTTTGTTCAATATGGTAGCCTAAAATGATGCAGTTACCCTCAAGGCGTCACTTATATTTTTAGCTTCAGTGAAAGTATTAAAAAAGACACATTTTTCTTTTTTGCTTTAAGAACCTAGAAGACAGATGTATGGGCTCAGCTGGTCACCTCGGCTAGATGGAAATATTGTCAAGTTAGAGATGTCCTGATTTTCATTCACCCCATTTTCCACAGATGCCTATTTTTGAACAGCTTCTTTGTCTGGCAGGATTTGCCTCTCCCCACTTCACAACTGACAGTAAGGTTACTTGAACAATTAAGAGCCTAAGTCAAATTTCTTATGATGAGACTTAGGTGAAATAAATTCTGCTTAGCTTCAATTTTGTCCATGACTCCTACTCCTATGGAGATAACTCCTATCCGTGATAATTATGATCCAAATCAAAGAAGGGTTTGGGGTTTTTTTGTTAAAATATTACCCATGAATATATTTACATAGATATAATAAACAGATCTTTAATTAATTTTCTCTGACTTCGTACATGAAACAAAACCTTCCATCCTGAGTTTTCAAAATTCAAACAGTGGTGTGTTCATGCATGCACCTGGTTGGGTGAAAGCCATGGAAGGTCCTTGTGACTGGTTTCACTGTCTCCAAGACACAAGTGCTAGTGAAGCATGGAATGCTGAGCACAGCATATTCACATTGTGAATATGAGACTCTTGTATTCAAAGGCTGTCACCAGTTTGGGCTGTAGAGTGGGCTGTGAATTGTGGTAGTTTGGGACCAAATTCCTGCTCTGTCCAGTCATCCTTGAGACAGGACAGTAAGTCTTTGTGGAGAGTGGAAAGGATGGCAGATACGATAACTCTCAGCCACCCGAGGTAGATCTAGCAGCAAACATGAACAGTAGTCTTGACTCTTCTCACTTATAAACCAACTTTAATATTAACTTGTCTGAGTATCAAAAAAGCACAAATTGTTGTTCTTACCTTTGAAACACCTGTGTTCAGGAATAATTTGCAGCAATAGCTGTTTTGGCATAAACCAGGGCAAAGTCTATTGCAGACATACAGTGGAGATTCATTATTACTTTTATTACGTTTATTATCATCACCTTCAGTGACACATACAGTGTGTCTTTCATCACCATGTAAGGGAGTTAAACACTACAACTGCAGTCTAATATTTCTCAACACCTGCCCATCTGGCAAGTCTTTGTTTGCTGAAGTTTTTTCTGCCACCGTTGATTTTAGATTTGTGCTTTTACAGCTGATCAAAGAGATGAGATTACTTAAAACAAGGGCTTCCTGAGCAAATATATCACCATTGGTCTAGTTTGGATTTAGAGATCCCTGGCAATTAAAGACCTCTGGGCAGATTGGGTTAGCAAAAATGAATGTGCATACAGATATTTATGATGCCACTCTGTTATTTTAATGCACTGTACATTCAGTATTTTCTTCCCTTTATAGTGGAAGATCATTTAGATGTTTCTTTGAAGACTAATTTAGGAATGTTGGCAAACACGTAACATGTGCAATTTATTATATTAATAATATCGGATGAAACAACAAATGTGAATAATCGTGCTGAGTACAGAGAAAACAAGTGCGCTCTTTTTATGCTGTAGTTTATCTGATCTTGGTAGACTACAGTTAATATATTTTGAAACAAAATATGCATGGCAAATGTTTGCATAATTCTCTAATAAAAATATTTCTCTTTCTCATTTTTAGTTATATTTCTCTCTCTCAATCTTCCCTTTGTTTCCTTCAAATAAAAAAATTACAAAACATGGATGTTACTGTCTGTAAAATACTAAATTCTCATCAGCTGCAAACTCTGTTCCAGTAGGTTCCTGTTCACCTTATGTACAATAAATAGTACAGCATGGAAAACAGTCCAAAATCCAATGTAATTCACAGAGATATTAATAAATTCTATATTTCTTTTCTGGTAGGGAAGCCAAGCAGCTGAGCAAGCTGGAGCTTCGCTGCTGAAGATGATTGAAATAGCATAAAGTGGGGCACAGCCAATAGTGAAGCCATTAATATAGTGAGAAATCCATTTGCATTGTTGACTCAGTAATTTATTTGGTGTGCTATTGATTTGATCTCTGCCAAGAGAGACTAAGGGCTTGGTCACAGCTTTGTTGAATGCATTGTTAGGGCTTATGTAGAATGGCTGGAAGAAAATTGTAGTGGGCAGGTCATGATTGGGCTAACTTGGGAAAAGCCTGGGAATTTTTGACTCTAAAAGTTGGATTCCTCTCTTTGTTCCTCCACTCCTCCAAGTTGCTGAGCTTACTCCAAAGGGTTGAGGGTGCTTCACTGACAGACCCCACATGCCTACTGGCATCCCATCAGGCAAGCCACTGGGTACCCTTAGGACATCCCAGAAACCATCCTTTAGAGAAGTGGATCAGAGAAATACTTACTCAAGTGTCAGTCTTTCTGCTTAAAACTTTCCACTGCTCACTGGGGGAGATTCAGAAGTGTCAGTCCCATTGATTTTCCTTTTTTTCCCCCCTTTGTTTGTTCCTAATTCTCTTAGATGCGTTTTTTTTTTAAAAAAAAAACTTCCTTCCTGATTGCTAACTGCCAACAGGGTAGCTAGGGCCATTGCACTGGAGGAAGTCAGCAAATGAACCCATGTGTAAATGAATGTCATTAACGATCAAATTAACTTCCTCAGCAGTGGGGAATACTGTACTTCATTAAAGTTCCACTCCTATTGTCAATTTGCATCTAATTTACAATTTTAGTCTAGGAAAGTTTATCCCTGTTTTTTGTTAGCTAGATTAACTTTAAATACAGTACTTAAATTATGTTTTTTGGATCTTTCAGCAAGTCAAAGCGGCTGCCAGTTCTCTAGAAATGAGCAAACTGGCTGTTTCTTATGAAACGTACTGTTTGCTTGAAATTCGCACTGGGGCATGGCCATGTGTTTGTACATATGTTTCAAGGATGGATCTGCCCTCTGTTCATAAATTACAAAATTGCTTTTCATTACTCCCTATGAATTCATCCTGAGTTTGATGTTAGCAAAGGACCCAGTGAGATTTCAAGGAAGAAATGAAATAATTTCAGATCATTTTGCCAAGTTTATTGATAATGATAATCAGCCTCTGATGGTAACCAGCTAAAAACTCCAGCCTGTAGAATTGTTTGTGGTTTTGGGATTTTTTTAGATGTTGCTCAAGATATGTTTTTCTACACCCTTTTCACTGACAAGAAATGTGGGTCTTCTGTTGCCTAGAAAAATTGATAAATGAATGGTCTTGAAGAATAACTGGTGGCTGGGAGATTTTCAAAGTAAAGGATGTTTATCAGACTGCTTAAAATATGTTGTTATTAAAGACTGAACAAATGAGCACTTTGAGTAAAGGAAGTTTTTTGTTTAACTTTTTGGTAGACGGATATACTTACTTTCCAGTAAAATTGCCTGTTTCTTGTATTTCTAAAGTTTAGAAGTAGCAGAAAGAATATGTTCATACTTTTCTTTTGCATTTTAAAAAGGCAGGGAGAAATTTAAAATATAGTGTTCCATGCTCCATGTGCTTTGAAGGGCTAATTATGCATTTTATATAAAATACATTGGAAAACATAAATGCATGTGACAGAGGACAGATATTACTGATGCCTTCATATCTTAGGAAACATTTTTCTATTTTCAAGCTGGTGTCTGGACTATTACAGTAAAATACCCCCTTTGACTAAATTTAATATGCGCACATTCTTCCCATTCTAGCCTTGAGATCTGGATTCTACAGCTTTGGTAATGCTGCTAAATAAGACAGAATAAAATGTATCCGAGAGATTTGGGATAGCAACCTTTTTCAGCAGGGTACTGACACATGTCTAAATTCCTCTGAGACTGACAAAAACATAAGTGTTTATTGAATTAGGGCTCAGACTACTTGGGACAGAATTAAGCTTATTTCAGATGAAACTAATCCTTTCATGTATTTGTTATCACATAAGAATTTTGACTCATATCGAGAGACAGTAGCTAACAAACATAAACATTTCTCTTTTTAAAAGTTTTGCATATCCTCTTACTCAGAAAATATATTCGCTTCTTCTGGAAAATGGAGACATCCAAATGGCAGCTCAGGACTGGCACTTCCTTTTGAGTAGAGTTGTAGCAATAGTTCTTTTAAACATTGCATTGCGGCAGTGATGAGGAATCTCACATCTGTAATAGTTTGTAATACTGTATGTATGGGTTAGATGTGAGCTGAAGTAAAACCAAGGTGAACTGGCCAGTCCCTTTGCCATGTACCTGGTACCCTCTTTCAGGTCTCACATGCTATTCTGGTTGAATATTTTAGCCAGTCAAATGTGATTTCTGGAACAGGTAGTATAAAACGTAGATTTTTATCTTTTATATAACATATTTGAAAAATTGCTCTTGCTTTCACAGGCAAACTGCTGAAGCAGGTCAGAGTTTGTAGTTTTTCTGTCAGCACAAATTAATTTAAAGGCCTCCTGTGTAATAATAATAGATTTAAGTTGTTTATAGGGTAGATTTTAATAAACACTGCATAACATAGAGCAGTGCCTAGCGCAACCACTTGATTCAGTGCCAACAGAATATCAAATTTCGTTGGGGCTCTGAAGAAATAGCACAAACAATGAAGATGTCTGAGGTATGTCACTATACCATCAAAAGGACTGTATTATTTAAATATTGTAATAAACCCAGTGATGTCTTTTGAAATAGAATGATTTTAATTCAGAAACATCTGCTTGAAAGTCCGAGGAGATTAGAAATGTCCATTCCTGAAAACATACTAATTAAAGGCTCTAAATACTTAGAATAGTTCTATTCCTATGTAAGCTAGCCCAACTGATAACAAAACTCGACATGTTTCATATTATTTCAACTTCTTTTATTTGAACAAGGGAATAGATAAACAAAAGGAAATGATCCTGTTGTTTTTAAAATTTTGTGAAAATATAACCCAAACCAAGGTCATTCTTCAAATGCATGGTCCATATGACTTGGCTGACACAAGTAGCTGTAAGGATAATATCACTTTGTAGGAGCAGTGGGACTCAGCTCTCTCCAGCTCTGTGCAGTAGCAGAGTGGAAAGAAAATGTAAACTGAACTGCTCCTTTATCCACCATTTTGATGCCTCGGATATATCTGCGTCAGTAGAAGCATAAACTACTGCTGCTTCTGGGTCTCTTAATAAAAATTCCAAAAATAATTATCCTCTACTTCATGTAAAAGTATGGAATAACTGTTTTGTGTTTGGCCTGCAAGTCATCAGATGTCATTAATGTAAGTGGGCTTCACAAGCAGCTATGTTGTAGGGGAATGGAGAAACACTTCTATTAATTGTGGCATTACTATTTGGAAGAAGCTGCTGTTTAGATTGCTGCTTTACACTTTTACTGGTCAAGTACAATTCCCCTACACCGACTGAGCATAGACCTTCCTGCTAAGTAGGCCACATTGGGAAGTAGTGTTTTCCTTATTTGTTAGGAAGTTTAGCTGTGTGTATGTTGTAATCCCATGTTTCCTTGAAACATTAGGAAAATAAAATACACATATAGCCAAATGCCTGTTTCAAATTTCTTAATGTCCAAAAAAAAAAAAAAAAAAAAGGGTGAGGAAGGCAAGGTCTCTGGGTGAATGATTTGTCCTGATAGTCACACACATCCTACAGGCTGCATGTCAGGCATAGCGAAAAAAATTAATACAACCCAACAACACAGTCATCAGGGCTGTATCTCAAGTGGTATTTGGGCATCAATCCTGTAGACTAACAAGTTGAGGTGTACATGCCCCAGCACCAGCTCACTTACACTTTCATTTCTGTCTTGCCACATGCAGTGTGATGCTGTCTGCTGACACTGAAGATCTTGCTAGAGCCAGCTCGAAGGTGGTGCTTCCTTAAATTGTCTTTGATTTATAGAGTGGCTTGCCAGACACCTGGTGGCCAGCCGAGTCAACCCACCACAACTTCACAGTAGATGCCCCCTAGACTGATGACCTGTGATTGGAGTGCATATCAGGGTGCTACTCTCAGCTGCATGGACAAACTCCAGTGCTGCAAATCTTTACATTCAGATATGTCCCAGGCTACAAGAATCAGAAGACGAAAACTATCTGTCCAGTCTCCCAGCACAATCAATCACAAGACTTGAGCACAGAAGAGTGAGCTCCCAGAGCTCAATACCCAGAGTGGTAAAACAGGAGGAAATGCTGAAGAGACTGAGCTGAATTTCAGCTGACCCTCAAGAGCCCCATCATGTATGCTGTTTTAATGACTATTAAATATTTTTTGGAATTAGTTGTCTAAACCAGGACAACCTTGGGTGTAAAAACTTGTAAAGGATAACAGCTTATGATGCTCAAATAAGTACTCTGTTCAGATGGAGGCTCTGACTATTTTGGAGATGAGATCTACAGGCAGGACAATGGTCACTGGTCCTGCTGGCCACACTATTGCTGGTACAGGCCAGGATGCCACCGGCCTTCCTGGCCACCTGGGCACACTCTGGCTCATTCAGCTGCTGTCGACCAGCACCCCCAGGTCCTTCTCCTCTGGGCTGCTTTCCAGCCACTCTTCCCCAGCCTTCCCCTACCACTACAGGGGTTGTTGTGACCCACGTTCAGGACCCACCTTGTTAAACTTCATGCAATTGGCCTCAGCCCATTGACCCAGCAATTTTGCCCTGGATTGGATGAATCTTGTTGGATTTACGTCACTGCTCGTGTATGGCAGCTGAGACAAGCTAGTGTACCAGTGACAGAAGTGACAACTGGCTTTAGAATAACTCTAAGCAAGAATCAGCACTTCAGCCTTCACTCACATAGTGTGACTTGCACATCAGACAGAGCTGACCACAATGTTGAATCAAAGAATTTGCTTTAAATAAATAAATTTATAAAATCTGGTTTTTCCCTTTCTGTTCCTCTGCTTGCAGCTGCAGATTCCTGCTCGCTGCTGTAGCTGCACATCAAAAGAACTTTTCATAGAAAGAACTGACCACATATATTTCGTCTTCCAAAACAGCTGTTTATGGAGACTCAGTTCTTGGTGTTTGATGCTTAAGACATCGGTGGTAATAAGCAAAAAACAGTCACATGTGTAGAAGAAGAAACAAAGGAGTGGGTGCTTGGCATCATTCTCTTTTAGCTGAGGTTCCTGTGTTTCCACAGACTCTTTGGGACAGTCTCACTGGCTGCTTTAGGGCACTATCTTTGTTCTGTCTCTAAAGACTCCTCTGCAGAACCCAGACTGGTAAATGCATTTGTAACTTCACTCAGCTCATGAGTGCATATCTTTTTTCATCTGGATGTGTCTATACTCTCAAATGACTATGTCCCCACTTCCTTCATCCACTGTGGTGCCCTGGCAGTCTACCCTGTGCAGATGCAATGCAGTTCACTTCCGGGCTTCCTTCAGAAACAGGTTATTTAGTTCCATTAGAAACCATCAGGTGCATTTCTTGGGGAAAGTTTGCTTCCAGACTGCTACAAGTAGGCAGAACAGATAAATGTACCTGGCTTGGATCTCTACACAGCTGTAACCCTCTCCAGGCAGGGTGCTTGAAGACTCCCATGTACTGTGATACACCAAGGTATGCAGCACATAACGTCTTTCTCATGCCATGAAAATTCTATTCTAGTGGGCTGCAGGACAGAGTAGAAATTATCTTTAGCACCATAAACTGATAAAAGTTATGAAATAATCAAGTCTCACTGCCACACAGGTACCACACAGGGACAGAGGAGATCCACAGGCAAGTGCTATCTTGTGTGCATATGGTCAGTGTGCTCTGGACAGCCTTTGTGTGACTACGCTGCACTCCTCGAGCTCAAATCACTCCCCAGGGCGAATACTTTTAGCATATAGAATAGCAATAGAAGTAGCTTCTGTGGCTTAGTTCCTTATCCTTCTTCCAAAGGATTTTTGTAGAGCTGTGCTTGTAACATCATGAATTCTCATGGGCTACGGTGGGCAAGGGAGCTAGGAAGGTAAAACAGCGAGAGAAATCACCGGGGGACATCATTACCTTTTTTTTTTTTTAAGCCTGATGGATCTACAGGTGGGGGTGACTCTATGCCATAATTCTAAGAATCTTTAAAACTGACACCAAGGAAATACAGGACAAGAGAATAAACATAGAACTGTAGCTTACTTTCTCTGAAATGGTGTTAAAAACCTGCCAAAACACTGGTTTGTAGTCTCAGGTAAATCTTTCTAACTGTTTTTCAGCATACAGGAGGAAAAGATTTTGCAGCTGTCCTTGGTCAAGTGTCAAGCCTTCCTACCAACTACTTTTAGCTTTTGAAGCCTTCCCCACAGTGTTAAACACTTACTCATGATGCATAAAAGATAAACCTCGGTGTTTCTTTTTGCCTGCAGAGATTAACGTATGTAATGGACTCTCCCCCCATCAAGATATTAACCACTGTTAGGAGCTCCTTTCTCTGGAAACCTTTCAATCAGTGAAACTCATTTACATAAGGTAAGATTTATAAGTCAGAATACTAAAATTAATTCCAATGGGAAATAAGCAAATATCACTTTTCAGTCCAAATCCAACCTTTTTCCTTGTACTCTCCTTTCTGCTTATCCTTCCAATCTGGATTTTGCTAATATTTTTTAGGCCTGAACTAAAAAGAAACACACATCTCCCTTTATGGGAGAAATTATGTTAAATAACCACATTGTTTATTTTTACCTTTGGAATTCATTCAGATATAGCATTGCTATGGTTATAGTATAAAACATCAACTGAACAGAGTAATAATAACACCCAGCTGTTAGACTAGTACTCTGCAGGTCTCAAGGTGCTTTATGAATGTCATCCATGTAATCACTCACTTTGGACAAACACAGGAACTGAAAGAACAGAAAACTCAGATTATTTTTTTCATGGATACTCACATGCCAGTAGTAGAAATCGGTTTGCTGGATTCCCAGACCGTATCTAATAGTCACTCTAGGCTGTCTTTGAACACTTGATACAAACCCTATTCCTGCTGTAATCGAGTAAGTTTTAGCCAGAAAACTTTTTGATGGAAATGAGAATTGCTTCTTACGAGTATAGTACTCAAACTGTTCCTCAGCTGTAGTGGCCAGACCACTATTTTCAAGGACTAATTTTCTGCTTTGGGAATGGCTCTGGGTTCCTGGCCAAGAGCTCTGAATATACTCTGCCAGTTCTATGGGCTGGGATAACTGGCCAAAAGCCCACTGGCGGCAACCTGAGAGTACCATGAGTATCTCTGAGTACGAGACTCATCTTAGAAGCACCTCTGCATTTTACAGAACAGAGAGTCCTGGAAAAGAAGGGAAAAAGCCAAAGAATGAGATAGAAAAATCACATTTTTAGCACAGATTTCCATGAGGATTTTTAACACAACAATCATTGTTTTGGGTATACTGATACAACAAACCAAAAAGTCTTCAGTGAAAGCTTACTGTACTCAGCAGAATGATGTAAATGCAACCAAAAAGACTTTTAAATAAGACTTTTTAGTTTAACCTTGTGTCTTTTACATAATATTTTCTAGTGGCTGTGGCAGGCAACCAGGAGTTGAGACTGCTTCATAACCCTAGGGTTTGCCACATTTATTCACCTGCAGAATAATTAAATAATTTTCCTCAGGAGCCTTTTCATACTTCAGTAACAATTCTATAGTTCTGGAAGGATTTCCAGATGAAAGATGTATTAAAGGGCAAAATAGGCTATTATCTGCAGCAATTAATATCACCCATATGCAGATTGTGGCAAACTGTTGGCCCAAGTACATGGCCCCAGTACCAACTCAAGGGTCCAACATAAGCAGGTTCCAAGGAAACACACGACAAAGGAAACGTTACTTCAGATCCATATTAAGGAAAAAAATGTTTGAGCAAGATGTGATTTCAGATAACACAGGTAATGGCACTGACCTCTGTTATAGACATCCATACAAAGGTTTCCTTAGAAAGCAGAGCTTGCTGACTTTTGTTGACCTTCAGTGCCATGACCACGTTTCCCATCGTGGCTCACGGCCAGCGCTCAGCCTGGCACAGCTCAGCACACGGGGCTTGTTCTGCGAAACCAGGACAAGCTCATTGATTTGCATTAACAAAATCCATGGGGAGGCTTAGTCAGAACCTGCCCAGGACAATTCAATTAGCAAGATGTAGTTGCCCATTCTGGTGAATGGAGAGACAGAGGGGATATTAGGCCAAATCTTCCACCAGTTTAAGTGGGTTCACTGCCATTGAAACCAGTGGAATGGGGCCTGTGATTGTTGTGCGTAGTGTAGCTCATTATAGATTCATGGACTGTAACACCAACGAGATCACTGTGCTCAGTTATTTGACCTCCTGCTTAAAACAAGCCACAGGACTTCCCAAAATCTTTGCAAACACAAGTCTCTTTTTTCCATAGAATGAAAAACCATAAATGCATATGTTACTCAGATGTACTTCTGTTTATATTGCATAAGGTTGTGAATAATTTGGGGTCATTCTCTAGGACTGTTAAGTGAAAGGGAACTGTTCTATCTCAGCTGCATCACAAATGAAACACCCTATAATATGCATGGAAGCACTCATATGGTATAAATAATATTTTTAATCAGTCATTGAAATAATAATATAAAGTTCATTTTATTGCATTTATTACATTTGAAAAATAAATGTCTTCACCTCCCTTCATTGGACTTTAAAGGAGGAAAGTTTTACATTCCCTGTGGAAAAAAAAAGTAAAAAATATTTAGAGAAAGGAATGATCTGACTGGTTAGAGATCACAAATCACTAATAATAATAAGCTCTGAATATCAGATGCCAAACAGCTGCAGAGCCTCTTAAACCTAATTCCTCTTTCTTGAAGGATATGGCAAGTTTGGAAAAGAAATTATTGCCAAACTCACCACGAAATGTGACAGAAATTTTTCTTTGAATAAATCACTGTTACCCTTGATAAAACCATATACAAGTGTCTTGGCATGAGGGAATGCTGCAAATTGGTGCGCACAATGAAGACAGAGCCCATGAAACCAGAAGACAGAAAACACAAATCCAACCCACAAAGTGTAGTAAACAACCCACTCATATGGAGGAGGTGATAGGTGTAGATTTTATTGGATACGTCGCCAGGTATTGCATGCTTTCCCATTACATAACAAGGTACTGTGCAGTTTATTCCACTGCAGTTTGCCACCTGGTATAACAATGTATAAAATTCAAAGAGTAATTATTTGGAAAAGTCATATGAATGTTCAAAAAAGTATATGGAAGATGATTATGCCTGTGAGTCCATTCCTCGCACTTTACAGGGCAGGTGTCAAAATTGCAACTTATATATGTAAGAATTACGGAAAGTTTTAAATCCTCAATATGGAATATTCATTCCTAGCAAGTGCCAAATATCCCAGCTTTATAGATACTGGAAAAGCAGTTCATCTACCAATCTTTGTCAACCTCACTCATATTCCTAATACTCTCCACTATGTAAATACAAATCACAGCATTAATTGCTATTTTTGAGCACTCTGCATTATGGAAATATGGTGTATTACAAAAATGTTATAGAGTATCCAAGTCTCTAGAAACTTGCAGGAGAGTTATACAAGTCTCAGTCAGTTAGCAGCATCTAGAGTTCCTGCTTCAGAAAATATTTATGCTATGGAACACATTCCTCTGCTCCAATCCATTTGCACTTTATCAGATATCAGAGCAGCAATGTAGTAAACTGTGTGACCTGCTAGTGCCCAATGAGCAAGAGGTTTTGGGTTTAGTTTGGGGTTTTTTAAAAGAATTTCTTCTGTTCTGTGCTTTCTTTCTGCTGCTTTTTTTCTCCTGCATTACTGGTAGTAAATAACACATTACCCTGTCATGGGGAAACAAGCAATATCTGACTGTACTAGAAAAAGTTGTTTTCTCTCTAATTTACTCTGTAGTCATTCTGTCTGCTAAATCCTTGTTCGTCCTCCCGAGCTCTGAACAGGATCATACAGAATTCTTAATTAATATAGTCTAGTAGGGTGGCAAAAAGTATTTATAGAGAGACAGGAAAGATTCCTGTTAAGTAAAAGAAGATGAGTTTGCAGGAAAACAGTGGCCTGCACTATTGGAAAAGGCAGGTCTATTCCAATTCTGAAGCATGGCATCAGAATGATTTGTCAAGTCCAAGTTACTTAATAGAAAGCTGACCCACACAGCTGGTAGAAAACGGGTGAACAAGGAAGGATGTGGCTAAAATCCTGCTCCTCTGGGACCAAACCATCCTTGCTATTTAGGATTTACATTTCTGAATGCTGCTGTGGAGCTGAGGAGCCAGGGCTCAGCTCAACAATGAATCTAGACTATTCTTTCTTTCACAGCTGAAAAAATAACATTTCCTCCTCATTTGTCACTACTGACAACACATTAGTTACAGCAATTGTTTTGGATCAAGGCTGTCACTGCTCTTTCTTCTTCATGGGTCTCTTGGAAGGATCAAATCTGGCTCTGTAGCATCACTGAGTGGGAGAAAGGGAGTCTTGGACACCAGCGAATACTTAATATGATCCAGATGAAGCTAAAAATAGCCCTGCCATGACAACCCCTTTGTGCTCACTTTTCAGCTGGTGTAGCTGGTTTTGCCTGTACGCTGTCTGAGTAGAGGTAGCCGTCCTTCCAGCCCCTGCATTCACCCTCCCACACAGGTCCTACACAAACCCTCAGATGAGCTGAGGATGGGATGCACCTCTCCAGTGCTCTGTAAGCAGGACAGACAGTGCTGTGGGATAAAAGAGAGGGAACAGCCACGTTTTGCCTGAAGCCCATTCTGTAGGGTGTAGGCTGGGAGGGGGCTGACTGGAAGAGTGTTTCATTTGTGCCTTCTTTCAGGGCACAGGGACAATTTAACCACTGGGTTTCTCAGTGCTGCCAAAACTGAGGCAGCTGGGAGCTGAGGACCAAAGCTGAGGGACCTGGAGAACATTAATACAGACTTGACTCCATTAACACAAAGATGAATTGTTTATAAGTATTCAGATGTAATTCAGGACGAACCTAGCTGATTTAAGCTTTTATTTTAGGATTCTTCTCTCCATTTGTGATATTGGACAGGCTAGGATACCTGTTGCTTGACCTGTCTTCCATTTTTACACTGAGATGATAAAAGTTATGCACCCACAGGGGTATGCTAACAAATAAATGTATCATGGCTGAAGCCTTCTGGTGGTCATGATATAAAGAAGAGATGATTGTTTTATACAGTCACAACAATTTTATTATCGTCTCTCTTAATAATCCTATTGTGACAATACCCCATAAAGCAGTGTGGCTTTGCCAACTTCATTGCTGCAAGAATGCCCAATGTACTCATGTTCTTGTGAGGGAAACTGCCAGTCTACAGTTTCCAAGAGATTGGTGTCTAGAACAGAGTCAGAGAGGATCCTGAAATCCTTCCAAAAGAGACTTATCCATGGGTACATGGTTTCCTCCATCATTAGTCCTCAGCCTTGTACTGAAGATAGATTAGAAAATGCATAATAATTTCAAGGCTATATCTTCCCAGCTATGGAAATTGTGAAGTGTTCTGGGCAGCAGTGAAAAAAAGTAAAGCAGTTGTGGATGGATGTGCACACTGATGTCCTTCCCTCTGTTCCATCCTCCTCTTTCTGCTGTGCCCCTGCTGCACACCAGAGAGCAGCAATCTGGTTTGCCTGGGAGGTCCCACCAACCTGCTCACACATCTCCATGCTGGACTGTCCCTCAGGGAAAAGTTTGTACTCTCTGTAGTCCTCTTGTTATTATGATGAAAAACATTATTATATTGTTTCCCCTGATAGCTTTTATCTAGGCATTGACTGGATTCATATATTTGTAATAATTACTACTGGTGTCTGTCTCCTTTTAAATAATAAAATAGGTGTGTGCAGATGATATAACAATCCAAAGAATTCCAGAAATTATTTATTTTCCCCTGAAATTCTGAACTAAAATACAATACTAAAAATCTCAGTGAAAAACATGATTGGTTTACTTTCTTTTACTTCCCCCGCACCTCGGAGGTGCTGCAGTGCTACAAAGGGATGCTTTGGATAATGGTGTTTTATTCCTCAGCCTACTCTATATTTTAGTTCTCAATGCTCCCAGTGCTTCCTAGTTTGGCTTGGGGTTTTGGGTTGGTTTTGGTGCTTTTTTTTAGAGCTGGTTTTTTTTTTGAAATTGCTGCTATGGGGTTTTTTGAGATGAGAACATTTTCTGCATAACAGAGCACATGTCCAGCTTTTCCTTGGCTGTCTTCCTCTGTTAAGAAATTTCCTATTGTCTTCAGCAATGCCCTGGAGTACAGTGACACTACTGTTATTTTCAGTAAGATATCACAGAAGAGCCCTAGTCATACACTGCACCACAAACTCATTTATGCAAGAACAAAATTCATGATCTAGCTCCAAAATTGTATTAACATTTACACAGGCCAAATTCTAAAATTATTTTTAAATGGTTTTGTTTATGAACTGGCCTCTAAAAAACTCTAGTCATGGGTACAGGTCATTCTCTTTGCTCAGGATCATATTGCTTTGGTGATATAACAGGAGTACTGGTATTCCATTATTTACATCCCTTTTTTTATCCAGGACAAAATTAAATTTCATTACCTGATAGGAACCCAGAAGACCAAGTGAGAGTGTGGTCAGAGGTGGAGAACAGAAAATGGGAAAGGAAAGCTCAAACCACCTAGCTCTGAGGAGCCTCTGCTGGCCAGGGCATCACTGGGATAGTTTTGGTTTCACACTAGGCAGGAAGGGTTAATCTCTGTCTTTAAAATACTTCAACCTATAGGATCTGGATACATGTTCATATATATGCTCTGTTACTATACTGGGGTTAAAATGGAAATGGAAAAATGCCTTTTAAATAAATGTATCTTGCTATTATATGGAGAGCCTATGGGACAAAGCAAACAGAGAACACAGAAAAAATTACACATTACATCCATCACACATTATGCAAAGCAAGATAGGGAAGAATGTTGCATCCAGACATCTTTTATATAGTTTACACTACTGAAGAGAAAACACCTCCTTGCTATTCCAAATCAAACCTTATTATAGGCAGGGTTTTCTACGATGAAACTATGTAATATTGGAGCTGTCAGGTGTACTTCTTCCATACGTAGTTTTTGTGCTCTGTTATTTTTCTCTGTCAGCTGAAGCTCAAACTGTGCAGTTTTGAGTCTCATTCTAGCATGGTCCACAATCTCAGTGAAGAATGGCATTGCCTGATTTTGTCCTAGATTCTCAGGGCATGGGCTACTCCAACAGGCAACAAGGGGCATTTTGGCAAGAATGCACCCTGACAACAGCACAGAGATGTCATCAGCATCTCCACAGTAGTTGCCATAATACAAGATTAAGACCAAGTCTCATTTCACAGACTGTATCACTATGGCTTTCAAATAGCCTTCCCAGATTGTCCCAGCCTGTTCCTGCTATCTTCATTACTTACTACTGTGCAGTAAGTATTACGTAATGTCTGTGACTTGTAAATATTTGATTATAAATTCAAATTCCTGTAAAATTCACTGTTAAATATTAGCTGCAGATAGGTTGAAACACAGATGTTTCTTGCTGGAATTAGTCCAGAAAGCCAGGCTTAACACCATGACTTCCCAGAAAACCAGTTACAGACTCATGAATGGCAGGACTGTGGCTGCGACCAGTCACACCTACCATGTGTATACTCAGGGAAATCTTACAACTGCTTGACTACAAAATCAGAAACTTTGCCATTTGTTATCCCATACACTTACATATCTCAGCCCTACTTACGTCCATCCCTTCCCTCTCATCCTGCTTACAACCCTCCCCATATCTCCTTTCTTTTGTGCACTCTGTTTGGGGTGTGCTGTAACTACCCTGCAGTACCCAGCGGCTTTTACAACTCTCCTGCTACACACCCAGCATTTGACCCTTCATGCTCTTCCTGCTGCAGCATCTTCTGCCTTCAATCCCCTGCTCCCTTCCAAAGCTCCAGATCCAGGTCACTTTTCCTGGTGTCTTTCATTAAGTGTGTCAGAAACAAGGAACAAACAAGTTTATGGAGAACATTTAAAATCATTTCATTAGTCATATACTGAACTTCTTTTAAGGTACCTTGGAGGAACTTTGAAAGTCCATCCTGCAGTACCCACTAGTGCAAGGCCATGGGATGTGATTTCCTTGTGCCACAGGTTCCAGCTAAAAGTGCATTCAAGTCATATTAACTGCAAATAGACCCAGCAGCAGCTTCTGAACTTCCTGCATTCCATCACAAGCCTTGTGCCTGAAAAGCCTAGAAAATGAACATGTAAGCTCAGTTAACACTGTACTATATCTTTTTCACTTATTCCAGAATAAATGGCTGAATTTTCCCACTGTCTCAAAACAGCAGGTGACTAACAACAGAAAATGTCTTGCTTTGCTCCCCTTAGACCTCCTAAGAACTCATTTTCCCTGCTCCCTGAGCCCCTGGATCAGTGAAAAATTCTCCAATATTATAATGGAATTACAGCTGTAGAGATGTCAGTGCCCAGAACACTTACCTGCCCAGAATATCTAGTGCCTGCTTCCCTATTTCATGAAATAGTTCTGCCCTCATCCTATCTCAATATTTCCTATACACAAAGACAAAGCTATTGTTTAAGCTTGCAAACCCACTGTGACAGAAACCTACACGAAAAATATGAAGCCAGCAACTTGAAGCAGTTGGCTGCGAAGACATTTGGAATGAAAAAATTATTCCTTGCAACAGGACTTTCAGGCAAATGAACATAGGTTGTAAAGGACTTATTGCCTTAAGCCCCCTTGAGGCTGATGAGAGATTGTGAGGATGACTTTTTAAGATGGGAATTGTTTATTTGTGATAGAAACTGGAGGAAAAACAAGTACTCAATTATTTTTTGAACTATGAGCAGGATTTAACAAAGCAGCTTTCGGGTACATTTCTCTTATCAAAATGTCTTGCAAAATCTGAGGGTGATGAAATGGTTGGAGAAATCACAACTTTTCAGAACTGCAGCTAAACATGTGACAGCCCAGGAGCTGGCAGAGAACAGTCCTTCCCTGAGCGGGAAGTCGACAGAGAAACCTTGCAATGACCCAGGAGCCAGTGGGAAAGGACGGAGAGATTGATGTGATTCTGAACAGACAAGCAGCTCTTACAGAAAACATGCTGCACTGTAGCTTCCCTCCCACTCTCTCTCATCCTGCAGCCTCAAGTGGCTCTGTGTCTGGATCCCCAGATACAAGAGGATAGATCTCCAAAGAACTATCAGACTGGAAGTGCAAATTCCTCAAGAACCCAAGCCACAGCTCCTCAGTGGACACTGACAACAGCAGTGCCCACCTCAGACCCCTCCAACCCAAATATGACTTTATTGCTGCAACAAATTGCTTCCAGCTCTTCAGATTCCTGAAAGGTCATCAGGCAGAAAACCCACAGCCACCAACAGCTGTAGTCTGTAATGTTCAGAGTTGTGGGAGCTGTCTGCATTGCACTGTCACTGATAAGTTCGAATCGTAGTATTTGCCCCTTTTTTTTTTTAATTTATAGTGCTCGGAGTATGTATTCACCATTTTTGCAACTTTGCACTTCTGGCTTTAAAAAAAAAATATTAATTTTATTCATTGGTGTAATTTTAGTTTACATTTAATAATAATGGTTTGAGGCTATTAAAAACATAATTTAAAAAAACCCTCTCTTTTCAAGAGTTAGAAAGTTTTTGATGCACTCTGAGAAACAAGGGTACAGTTTACTGTCCTTTAAATGCAATCTCACTGAATTTAAAATGCAAACTCAAATGCAAATTCAAACTCACCCTCAAGAAAATCATTCTACAAAATGAACATATGGGTAAATGGTTCAAAACCATGCCAGTTCTCCAAATCAGAATACTGATATCATCCAGACAGTGTCATCTTACCTGCTTTGTCTAAGTGTGTGTTCCAGTGCCCTCCTGACCTCCAGATAAATATTTAGATGATAATTCTTTGCTGTTATAGTTATTGTTTTTGTTGTTATTCAGTAAATATTTTGCCAAGGAAGGAAGAGTATCAAGTACTAATCAAAGAGAAGGCAAGATTAATTGGCAGTGACTTTATCAGTAGACTTACCAAGGCCTGGATACAGACCCACTACTGTCACCCAGTTATCCACAGAGTTAAATTGGCTCTCTGGTACTGTTTTTGGCATCAAACACCATCCAGGATAATTCCTGGGCACAAGTCAGGTGACACAGGCTGAAGACCACTCCTCTCTTTGTTTTGGAAGGGTATGAATGTGAGCCATGCCATGCCAGATGGCCTCAGGGACAAATCACAGTCCTCGGCCCGTTTAATTTCCTCATACAGATGTTGTTCCTCTCTCTGCAGAGGATTGGAGACCTCATTTACTTTAGAAATAGAGGAATGAGCTGTTGCAGCCCTAGCACTGTGCATCAGATCATTATGAATCCTTCTGGAACTGCCTGATTAATCCTTGTTATCCGGACTTTCTGCCAGCACCCTGTCACTGCCTCATCCTAATGCTGCGGCACAACCCCTTCCCATCAGGTAACACTCAGTTCCACTGCCCAGAAGGGCACCACGAGGGGTGAAGTGTCTTCAGGAGTGTGCTGTGAAAGTTTTCAGTCCAGACTGGAAAGGCCCATAAGTAATATGTAATAAATGTATGGACAGACTCTTTCCCATCAGATACAAAAAATATACAGATGAAGACTGGGCTAAAAGGTTTTTGGTTTTGATGTCCTGCCCTCAGAAGTTACAAAATGAAGCAAAGTGACATTTACAGCTGCCATATGAAGTCACTACTATATATTCTTTAGATGCAAAATAAAAACCTTCTTTCTCATAAGATACCTCTCTCATCTGGGATGAGTTTAGGACCAATGCTAAGCTGATTCCAGTTATCCCAAGCTGTATGCACCTCCTTTTTCTGTTTGCATCACACCTTTTAGCCTGCTCCAAATTACTGAAGTATTTTCCTGAAGGGCCTTCCTTTGCAAACTCATTTGCTCTCTTGCTGGAATTCTCTTGAAATACAAAAGACACAGCATGTCCCACTGTTAAGATGAAGCCTGGCCCCTGGAGAAGATTTTGACCTTGTGACCAAAGATTCTTCTGTCTCTTCTCTCAAGTAGAACTAGTTTTTTACTATTCTTCTCCCTTTTTCCTTTTCTGCTTGTTTCACTTATTTCTATGTGCCAATCTTTTTTTTCCTCATTTCAGTTTTTGAGTCCTGCCCCAGAAAGTCATTGCCACAATTTAACACACATGTAAGTCAATTTCCACCAAAGAGGGATCTTGCTCTCCCTGCACACCCCAAACATGCTCCTTCACCTATCCTTGACCACAGTTGTCAGTTCTTCTCCCATATCCAAAAGCATATGAAAGTCACCAGGGTTCAGTGAACAAGACTTTTTTTTGGAATGGGTCAAGAAATGAGTTTTCGTAATTTAAACAAATAACTTCTCTGTTCCCTCAAGATCTCCTAAAATTATTTTTGTTTCAAGCTAACACCTATCATCAAAAATCACAACGCTGGTTGGGGGAGTTTAGAAAAATAATAAATAAGTCAGAATAGAGGTAGTTTCTAGGCAACATCTGATTTTCTTTTTATAAGCAGAAGCTTGCACTTGTCTGAAGGAACCTAGGGTTTTCATGCTACATTTATGTCTTCTGTCTTACCAAAAGCCTACCTCATCTACTGGAACAAAGGCTGCATGCTGAGGGGAACACATCTATCTTCATGATGGATGTTTGGCCCATCGCCTGAAGCCACAGCTCTATAGCTGGAGATGGTTCAGTAGGTTTGGTAGAATGGTTGTTAAAACTGACTGTAAGTCCTGAGTCAGCTGCCAAAAGCTGCCTCCAGCAAGTGCTGCTCCTGGTGATTCCTGCCCTTCCTCATTATCTTCAGAACTTGCTCCTCCCTCTACTGCCACTTGTCTGTGCTTGGCTTTGGGAACCCTGTTGTGCCCTGTGGCCCCATCTGCACATGCAGTGCTCTCATCACCTCTAAGCCTTCAGTGACCTTGGTCACACAGCCTTTGGGACTCCTTTGGCCTGCCACTGAATTTGAAGAATGGAGCAGTCAAACCAGCTCATTCGCTGGGGACGGGACTCTTTGAAGGAAGGACTTTCGATGCTTTCTCTCCTTTGGGGCAAAGGAAAACAGGCTAAGTAAAACCAATGGACTCAGAGAGGTGCTAGTTGCTGCCTCACACATTGGGTTTATAGACTGAATCTTGTTCTCTTTAGGCTTCCAGATTTTTCTCAGTTACTATTTCTCCTGTCACATACTCAACAGTTTCTTGTCATACACTCACTGCTTGTGCCTGCCCGTTGGAAAAAATTTTCTACAATCCTACACTTCATCAGTACAATAATTATTTCAGGCTTCCCTGCTAGACATAAAGAGCTAGTGTGATGCACAGTGAAGTGGAAGGAAGTCTTCTTCTGTATTTCAATATGTTTTGAATGAGGTATTTTTCCTTGAAGAATCCTGTTTTTTCATGGTCTTTCACTTACTTTGGTATTCAAGATGTGTGTGAGTGTGTGTGACTGTGTGTTTGTGATCTCTGTCTCCCAGACTTTTAGCCCTGAAAAGGATACAAATTTGGGAGATAAACTCTAAAGACATCATTGATGAAGCATTGAAGCAAATTCCATGTTTTAATCCTGCATAAATTATTTTGGAACTCAGCCCACATTTATGATGTGTGAGAGAATAGAAAAATAATGGGATTACTCAGAAGTTTCAGATGATTATAAACATATGGTGCAGGAGGGTATAAGAACAAAACATACTAAGGGAAATATCAGTAAATGAAAGGTTAATAATGGAAAAAGTAAGTTTGGAACCTCATATGTGGCCTATTATCAAACACTACTGACATGAAAGAATTCCTGCAGAACTGTTAAAAGTGGACATCTAGTAGTTTAATGATTGTAGCAAGAAAACTTCAGGCATTGGAAAGGAAACTATATGATTATAAAAGAACTCATCACATATTTAAGCCTCCTATGAAAAATGGTAGTTTTGTGTCTGAGGTTCCGGACTGGGACTCAAATCTTGATTTATTTCCCAGTTCTGCTACAGATTTCCTCTGTGACCTTGGGCCAGTTAGTTTGGGAGAAACACGTTAAAGCTCCTAAATGACTTATGAATCCAAGTCCCGTTACCAAAAGGGGCATAGCAGCAGATTCACAAAGGGAAAAGCATATGGGAATGCTGACCATAGCCAAGGCTATCCCCAAAGTGACAGTGTTCTACCACATCACTTGCCAGTTCCAAGCACCAAGAGGCCTCTGTGCCTCAAGGAGAATGGCTGCCTTCTGCATACTCATAGAAATTGAGCAGGAGGTGGCAGGGGAGGGAGGGATCAGCTGCCCTCTGACCTCCTGCAGGTACTGTTGGAGCAGGCAGTCTAGGGAATTGCTCCCTCTCATGGTTTCCAGCTTCTGCTTAATTTTCATTGGTGACTCATATCTGACAGAGGCTCGGACGTGATGCCTGGATCTGTGCAGGCAGAAGATGCCACTACTGACATGTTCAGCGGATTTACCTTGAGAGAAACAGGGACTCCTGGCTATTTGCATCCTGCTTGGGTCAAAAGAGGAAGAATCAGGAACAACCATCTCTCTCAAGAGCAACTGGTTTTGGTGTGGGAAACTTTTCACTTGGTTCACTGCCCACCCATAGCCCTCAGCCTCAGCACTGAAGCCTACTTCCCAAAAACCCAAGGAAAGTGATAAGAAAGAGGGGCAGTTTTCCCTCTCTTGCTCCCAGTTTGTGAAGTGGAACTGTAACCAAGACACGCTGCTCCCCTTTTCTTCCTTCCACCCTTGGGCTTCCTTATCAGGGTTAGGAACAAAGTGTTTATTTGTTTGCCAGTGCAGGATTTAGCTTCCTAAGAAAACTCACATAGCAACCAAGCAAGCAAGTAAACATGAAGCACCTAAGTGTTGATACCTCCAGATTTCTGACAACTTTGAAAAATGGATCCTTTTTGCTGTTGCCAGCTTGTGAAGTACAAATAGCAATAGCAGGATATTCTTTGTCTCCCTCATCCTGTATTAGTCCATGCTGTACATAGTCTCACAACTCTCACACAAAACAGGAATGCAAGCAGTAATAAACCTGTAATGTAAGTAGGAGAGCCAAGGATGGATATTCACTCTAGCTTTCCGTATGCTGTAGCAATGATAAAAGGATCTTTCAGACATCTCTTTCTCTGCCTTAATATGCAGCATGGTCATAACTCAGAAACTGCTTTGGACAGGATTCACAAACTGCTGTGTCTGTGTAAAGTCAGTTGAAAGTAAATAAAATACTTTCTGCTTCAGTCCTGTGGATATCTCCATTTGCTGTGGTTTGTTTCATTCTGCGTGGAAGTATATGAAGCTTAAGGTATGGGGTAGATCATAAAGGTGAAAAACTTTAGATTTCTGAGATTCAAAAATGTTCTAGCAGAGAATCTCACTTAAAAGCATATATTTTGTTGTCAGTGGTTTTGGCACAAGAAAAGGATTCGTATAAAGCACATGAAAGAATGTAGCGTAAGGGGAGAAAGGTGGATTCTCATAATTTAGATAGGACTATTTTAGTAATCAATGTTTGCTAACATGAGTGGGGAAGTATAAAACAACTCAGAAATATCAAGGTGAATTTTTTAACTTTCCTTAATATATTTTCAACCTAGAATACTCCACCTACATCTTCTGCCTTCTCAGCAAAGCAAAGGCAGGCTGATCTCACTGTTAGCTGAGCTTGATGCACTAAAGGAAAGCCTATTCTGAGTACTGACCGCTGCAAGTTGCATTTCATCAAAGTTGTTTAACTCTTTTGGCTGAGAATAGGAACAATTTCACGTATCCAAGTAGCTAAAGTCTCAGTTAATATGTTAGGTTCCACATGCAAAAAAAAAAAAAGTTTCTGTCACTGTGACCTTCTGTATCTGCTTTTATAATCAGTGTGATCAAAGCCGTCCTTCTGTCATGGGATAGGATTCCCTTCTGGAATATTTCCACAGAACTTGAGACAGCTGTTGCAAAAATGTATTTTAAAAAGCTACGGGAAATCTGTCTGTAGCTGATGCTTTTCCCAAGTTTTAAGTCTTGAAAGAATCTTTCTGTTTCCTGTAAGTAACTGTGTCTTTTAATTTGATGTATCTGCTTGTAGATGGGGAATCCTTTTTCACTGATGTTTGTCTGAAATCAGTTTGGTCAAAATTATCTCTTCTAAATCTCTTGGCTACTGTATTTTTCTGTTCCAAACTACCACTGAGCCATACTCTTCTGGGTCAAGGGGGCCATTATGATCATCCCATTAGACCTTGGGCATAAGACACAGCACAATTTCAGTGTTTCCCATGGAAAACCTCTTGCTTCTGGTTGACATACTCATCTTTCAGAGGAACAGATTCGTTGGGGATTAGACTGCTCCTGCTAGGACTGCCTCTACTTGGACTACAAAGGCCAGGGAATCAGCTTAGTAGTTGTGGTCACTCATCCTGAATGTCCTGGCTGTGTCCCATCTAGGTCCTACATGCTTATTTTTAGAAGAACTACCACTTCCAGTTAATTTTCCACTTATTCTTTCTTAAAATTCTGCTGTCTGTAAGTTACCCTGCAGCACCACAGGAAGTGTAAGGATACCGAAACGTGGTTTTGTGTCACTGTTTCACAGTGCAGCCGAAACCGGTGTCATCTGAGCATCAGGCTGTGTCAAGATACACGAATGTGCTTCCAGGGAACTGAGACGTAACGAAACCACACAGACTGTGAAGAAGCATGGGTTCCCTGCCTGTGGGCTGATCTCTTTTCACAGTTCGATGAAACACCACCTCTTTCTTCTGTCCTTGGCAGTGCATTGCTATTCTCGCACTCCTGCAGTTTGGAGGTAAATGATGGTCCTCCAAGACAAATGTCTGCCGAGTTATGCTCCATGCTTCACTGAAGCCTAAAATGTGGTGTACATTGACTCCTTTGCTGTGATTTTCTTTCCAGACACATAGCTTCATACCCATCCCAGGGCAGAGCCCCGTGGCTGTGGGAACTCTGATGAGGGTTTTTCAGTCTAAAGGGTTTTGTGCCCAAAACATGCATAGCAGAAACTCTTTGCAATTGAACAAGGTTCAGAGTTATTGGCCCCATGAACCATTACACAGCTGCTGAACTCCCACCACTACATCATGAGTTTACTGTTTTCACATCCTCAGCCCTCTCCTTGCATGTTCTCCACTACCTCCAAAGTCTGCATTTCTATCCATTTCTATTTTTTTCCATGACAACACACAGAAAAAAGACCATTGTTTCCAGTTTTCTTTTCTTCATACTTAATAATTCTAAATTCAAAATTTGAGGTGATAAATACAGCAAATATGTTTTTAATTTTACCTGATGGATAACAATGTCTGAGGATCTTTCAGCACTTCCTAGTAAGAAGTTTTTACTGTACTGTTCTTGCAGTCTTATTTTCTGCTTATGAGAGATATTGATCACACCTATTTTAGTCTCTATTACTAAGTCCCATTTTATTTCTTTCAGGATGACTGAGGAGTTTTCCTGTCTCTGAAATTTAAATAATTAAGTCTGTTCATAGACTCATTTATTCTATAGTCTGTGAACTCCCCTAATAAGGTCAGATGCCATGGGTTCTTTTTCAAAAAGAAGGTAGGATAGTTTTAAGTGTCTGAACTGTGATTAACCTGTGTGTTTACATGAATGAGAGAAGCATTCATCTTATTCTATTTTCAAATGCAGGTTCAGACCCTGTTGCAAAGATATACTTTATCTGAGAACAAGCTATTGGCCTTAATTCAGATTGGACCAAATCATATAACAGTGTTTATCAGGTCAAATTTCCTGATGTCTTGTCAGGTTAAAATAAAATTATCAATCCATTTCTTTTTTTGCTTTTTTATTTGTTACCCAGTTCTGTGACTCTGAGAGAGATGGAATAGGTTTCGGTTACTGTGAGTAGAAGCCAATTAGGTAAAAGAGAATCCTAGATTTTAAGAAGTGCATTACAACCTTTCTGGAAAATAGGTCATCTGAAAAACTTTCAGAGATAATAGTTACTGAAAGTGGAATGGCTATTACTTACTGCCACAGCATCCTCTGATCTTTCTGGGACTCTACATGAGTCTGTTTATTACTGTTTTCTTTAAAAATGGAGCCCTTCTGCCCTTACTTTTTTTTTAATGATGTGCTCAGTACTTAGAGTAGAGTAGTAAAGACTTAAAAAAAAAAAAAGAGAGAGACTATCTGTGACTAATTTTAATCCACAGCCCTTGAAAATTCCCTGTGCATGATTTGAGCTGTTGCACAGCAGGCTGACCGCAGACTTTGCACCTCTGTGCTTCTCAGGGTCCTATTGGATCTATTTATGAGACCTTCTGTAAAGGCTGGTGCATGTGGGAAAGGTATTATCAGTTTTTCATTGCAATTTCACTAACAGTCCTTTCTCAGCAATGAGTGTGGAACCAGAGAGCATTAAGCAATGGATAAGGGTGAAATATACAGATAAGAATAAAACCCTACAAACATTGAAGAGAAACAGGCTAACAGATAGACCTATTTACCTTACAGAATACACCTTGTATTTTCCCAAATTTTCACAGTTCCCTTGAGCATCGTAACATGGATCTTGTTCAAAGCTTCCCTTTAGAGCAAAGAGCTCTCTATATATATTTACTTTATTTTGCAATAGAAAAATAGACCAGGCAATAGAGTGAATTTTAGGAACTTACTGAACCAATCCTGTTGGATAAAGTGATTGAGATACTAATTTCATTAATGGAAACAGGTTGCCTTCAAAGTCAAAGGAGTGAGAGGTTGGATTCATAAGAGTAAGATGAAATATTTTCTTCAGTGCATTTGGACAACAGTTGTGAATGGCCCAGGAATTAGTATTATACCTCCCTAAAGTGGTCGCAAAAAACTTCTTAGGAATTTAGTCACCTCTGATATATCCAAGTCTCTGACAAAGACTTCTGTGCTCGTCACTGGACCTATGAAAGCACATGAAAGGAGGAAATCATAATATGGGTTTGTTTTAAATGCTACAGTGAAAAATGTTTGGATAGATGTCCTCTAAAGTCAGAGAAAGCATAAACGTCCAGTGTGTATGAACAAGTATTTTTCACACAGTATTCAAGAGCAGATATACAGCTCATCTAAACAATAAAAATTACATTAAATAGCTGTGTCCAGTGTGCAGGTCTGCTCAAGTCCTTGTAATGTGTCTCCCTTTGTTCCTACGTCTCACTTAGCTAATACACATTTTGAATACATACAATGGGGTTCCTGCCTGCTAAATGGGCTTTAAGCAATCTTCCTTGGCAAAACATCCAAAGCAAGAGAGGGTGGAAGAGTGATTAATCTTACGGGGTTTTCGTGCCCCCTGGTGGAAAAGCCTCGGTGTAGCCTAAGGATTTCCTGCAGAAAGCTCTGTAAACAGATGTGTGGTTCCTGAGACATAGCTGAGACGCATTCTCGTTCGAGGCACTTCGCTATTATCGGTGTACAGCCCATGAATAAGAACACACAAGATCCCAAGTTACAAATGAGCACCTGGACTCATTTAAGTGTTGCTAGCATGATGTACATTGCTCATACAGTATAAATTGCTGGCCTGAAATTTCTTGCAGGCAAATGATGCCAAGCTCTTAATATATATAAAATGAACTCTAGTAACTTAAGCAAAATAATCACAATTTTCCCCACTGTCTTTCCAGGATTTCAATCTGGAGGGTTTTGAAGGATACACAATACCTTGTTACAAACCATATAATGTTTTAAAAAGTATCCAACTGACAACCTTGGCTAACATTGTATCTTCTATCTAGATTACTTCAATATGTCATGTCCATATCACACCACTCTGTCCATGGTCCCAAAGCCAAGGATTTTTGTCTTGTCCAACCTTTCCATCTGGAAGTAATGAGGTTAATATTCTGGCTCTACCCCCATAAAAGCTATGTCACAAAATAGTAGCAGTCTTACGAACTGTTGTATACCCTGAAGACAAATTTGAGATCCACGCAGCCTCTCAAAGTTCTCAAAGTTCTACTCATATTCATTTAAAGACAAGTTTTCCACTCTACTCCCACAAGACCTACAGCATACCACAAGACTGAGAGTCATTTGACAACTATTTATGCTTAAATTCTGTCCTAGTCATGTCAGAGGACTCTGCTTAACAGATAATGAAGGACTAGGACGATCCTTTGGGGAAAAACACGTTATGTTATAAGATTCTGGCTGTTCGTTCTGGTTGCAATTCCTCTGCAAGCTAAAGCAGAGGAAACAGAAGTTCTTTGTTTTCACATCTTTACTTATCATAGATAAAGTGAATGCAAGCTCTTCTCTGTCTCGTTACATGTACAGAGCAAACCACCAGGCAGGTAGAAGCTCGACACTCTCCAGCTCAAGCCTGAGCTCTGCCTGCACATTCATCAGCACAGCCTGGTGCCTGAGAGCACCATCAGGGCACCCTTCACTGTTGCTGTGTGGAGGCAGCGAGACCCGTGCTGAGGAGGGTCTGCTTTAAATCTCTTTTCTTTCCATTTTCTTTCTTTTATCACAGGGGGAGAAGGGTGGGACATCACTCTGAGCAGAGGTTTTACAAGTGATGTCCCAAGAAATATCAAGAGTTACCAAGACACTTATTATGAATCGTTTTCATTTCCTTGTAAGGTATTTTGCATCTCACTTTTCTAGTATTATCAGGTTTTTGCAAATACTGGAATTCTGTGCCAAGATGTGACAGTATTCTGCAGGCACCTCACTGAGGCTGCATAAATTTACAGAGGGAAACTTATCTCATGTACCTTAGGCACCTATTTTTGGTTGGGATTAATCTTCCATTGGAAGTGCCTCTCTCCCCTCAGTAACTATAGACAAAGATAGCCCTGGAATAATGTTTAAATAACTAAAATAAGGTGGAATCAGTCCCAGTTTTTGATGCCAAGATTAAAAACAGAACTCATTGAGTCAACTCGTGTGTCTGTCATATTCTTACATCATTACAAGAACACATTTTATAATTCCTTGACTATTTTAGTTGCATCTAAATTGAACTCTTTCACATTTAATTGAAACTTCTTTCAATGCTTCTCAAAATAGAAACTGATTTAAAGAATATTCTCTTACTCTTAACTAGGAAGATGTGCAGGTACAGGTGGATTAATCATATATTCTTAAAATCACTATTATGCTACTGCTGGCCAGAAAAAAAAAAATTCAACTTAGAAATGCAGATGTTCTGAAATGAAAATGCTTTGCACAGTCCTATTAGATTTGCTGAAATTAAATTTTGGCAGATAGGAATATTCTGACATTGCCAAAATGTTCTGTTTTATAATTTTGGCCCCCGGCATCTAACATTTCCTTTCAAAATAGTTTTGCATGTTTAATGTTCTTATGATGTGTTTCATTTTGTGTTCTCAGTACAATTAAAAAGTCAACCATAATCAAATGTTTCTCTCAGAGACATTTCAGTTTGCATGAGACATTTCTCTTAAAACTTTCTCTTCCAGATAATTTTGAAATTTTTAAAAGTTTTGCCTAACTGGCCTAAAATCAAATCTGAAAATCCTCTGAAAATTTATTTTCTGCATAGATATGATTTACTGTCGATATTCCACCAAGAGTGTGTCAGTCGTAGACCTCTTAAAAAGCTGAAAGGAAAAGAGATTCACTGTTCCTCAGAGAACTTCACCCTCGCTGAGCCAGGACTTATGATCCGATTCCAAAACTGCAAGACTACGCTGTACAAAACCACTTTTCTTCCAGTGAATCTGTGGAGAAATTGGTGGTATCTTTTGGGTCATCCTGTGAAATTTAAAGTGATCAGAGAACATACAATAAAGTAATATCGTCTCTGAAAGTACAGCTGTGTTAGTTTTTAGCATTAAAATGCCTGAGTGGTTTAAGTTCATAGTTGCTTTCATTTGCCTCTGTGAAGGTCATGTTCGAGAAACCAGAAAGGAAGTATTTCTTCAGAGCTATAGATTCAGAGACATCAGGTTTGATCTATTCATTTATTAGCATCGGTCTGTGCAGCAGTGTCTTCAAACATGAATTTGCTATAAGGAGCCAGATACCTCAGCCTATTGAGTTCATTTTGTTCTGCTTCATAGCTCACTTTACAGCAGTGGAAAATGATGTGTACCATCTGGAGGGTCCTTCTGAATATTTCCTCTGAGAAGATGTACTCTCTGGTTGTTGTAAAGCCAGCAGAAATGTCTTTGATGTCTGTGACACCTCTGCTGTGCTGCCTGGCATGAGGAAAGGGGTGTATTCACAGAAAAGACAGAGAAGTTGGAGAGAAAAGCATTTCCACTGCCTGATTTTTCCCAGAGTCTACGAGTTCAATTCACTGGCAATATTTTAAAGCGTTTCTCAGCAGTGTTTTGTTCGAATGCTGACGGTGCTGTAGTGCCGACCACACTTTTCAGCCACTGTCTCCCCTACTTTCCTCATTAGCAGAATTCAGACACAAATCGTTTCTTAGCACTTGGACATCTTTTCTTTTTGCATCTCCCCAGCTCACCACTTATTCTCTGCTCCTGGGTGTATGTTGACACAGGGAACTGACTGTATTGATTGCTGTGTATTGATGGCTGGTTGACTCCTAGGCTGAGATGTCACCCCGACTACAGCTGGACTCTGCAGGAGGACAGACAGACACCTCCTGCGAGGTCCTCTGGCAGGCTGAGCTTAGTGAAGAAGCCTGATACTGCTATAGCAGATCCCAGTGTACCTGCAGCTGCTTACCTTTAACAACTATTTAAGCTTTGCTTTGCTCCAATCAATCCAAAATCTGCTATACTAACAAAAAAAGAGGATCCTTAACAAGAAAGCAATCCCTCCCTCCACCTGCAACACATATACTCACAAGCAAATTAACAATGTTTTAAAAAAAAGGCCAATTCAGCTTTCAATGTCATGATGATCTGGTCATGCATTGAAAATCAATCACAGAGGCGAAGAGGAAAGTACTACCTCTCTCCAAAAGAGTTTATGATGTTAGTATAAAAGTTAGAAATATAGGATAGTCACAGGTGGGAAGAATAAGGAAACAATGAGGCAACCTTAGTGGTTGTGAAATGTGTAAAATCTGAGATAAATAATCTTGCTTCATTTGGTCTTTCTCCCTGCATGTCTGATTCTGCAGAAGTCCTGTTCTGATAATGTTCATGCTCAATTTTTTTTATAAAAGAAAGTAAATTAAATCACCCTGAGCACAAATGTGTTCAGGATGAAAATGACTTTTTGTAAGGATTGCAACTATTCTAATGATGGAGTTAGGATGATTATTTTCTTGCACAAAACTTCTTGAAGAGCAAACAGCTACCTCTGAGTGATCTTCTGGTATCCAACTATTTGTCCACAGGTCACATAGATTCCTATTGCTAAGCAGGTTACTTTTATGTACTACTGTTGAAATCTGAATACAACTGCTTTTCAAGTTTCATCTAATTTTTCAAGACTGTCTTTCAGAGGAAATGGAACCTAATGTGATTTAACTGTTGGAGGAGGTAGAGGGGGGTTAAATTCAGTCAATTTATGTTCATTATAAACAAATCCAAATTCCTAGCTAGTATGGTATGACTAACATATGTCACATACTACAGCATGTCTGGTGTACCCTTTAACATTTTAACAGTCCATCAGACATTAATGTGACTTAAACATCAAAAACAGGTTCATTTTGCCATTAATATCCTGAAACAAGAACATCTAATATACACATCCTGAGATTTAATCTGTAAACATAACCAAAAATGTCTGGATGAAGGGGGCTTGTTTATATTTCAGTAGTGCTACTTCCATGAAGCATGTGTCTGCTATCTTTAGTGTGCAACTCTAGCGTCCTACCATTGAGAGACCCCTAATGTCTTTGATACTGTTAGGGAGACTTATAAGTCTTCTGCTGACAAACCAGTCCCTTTGTAGATCCCCTAAAGTTAAAGCTACTGATAAACATAACTTGTCTTATAAAGAAGGGAAGAATTTTAAAACCACTTCAAACATGCTCAAGATTTCCCTATTCATTTTTCCATGGTGTGAAGGCAGGTTCTGAAGTGAGCAGGAATTAAGTGGACATGCTTCTCTTTACTGAAGTAATGACTTGTTTAATAAACAAGAAAGGAGAAGGAAAAATGTGTCAGTGCATGCAGTGACAAAATAAGATCCGAGGAAAACTTAAAATGCAAATGAACTTTCACTTCCATCAAATCTCTTTGTTTATTTTTTCCATCATTATTCAAATACTTGGTTCTTGCACTGATGAATGCTCAAGGAGGTACTTTTCTTAGGAATTAGCACAGGACAAAGCATATGCACATTTAGCCTCCAAACACACTGCATCTATCAACTGTGTTAGGAGTGAGTGAAGCCACCACAGTCAGGAAGATAATGAAAAAAGAAAAGGCGAAAAAAGAGTATTTATACCCTTTGATATCTGCAAGATTGTTTAATCCAGCTCTTACGTAGATAAAACCACAATGTAATTGCCATGGAGTGAATTGCTTTAGCAACTATGGCCTTGGAAAACCAGCCAGATACATTCAAGGTTTGAAGTACAGATGAATACTCCATGTCTTAAATCAATCATTGAACCAGTGGAATTTGTCAACAGCGTGAATTTTTTGAATAAAAATGCAGATTCATTTGAACTTTTTACACCAGCGCATGTGTTTCCATTAAATTTTTTGTCCGGACTGTTTTGCAAGCTGAGGCTGGAATTTCTCAAAAAAAACAGGCAGAGAAAATCCCTTCTCAAAATAGCTAATGGCATGGAAAACTCCTTTGGCACAGAAGAACAAGAGCAAGGACTTCAGTATGGTCTCCTGAGCAATCTTATTTCAGTATGTTAAGCAGAGCCAGCACAAACCTGAGCACGGGCAGATGGTTGTCTGTACAATTAAATTGTTAGCATGGTCCTTGGCAATAGTTTGGCCTGGGCTAACTGCCTCTCTCCCAAAAATGTCCCAGCACAGCTGAGGGGATAGTTTGAGCCAGTATAGATGCAGTCAGCATGTTTTTGGGGGGTAAAAGCAATTAACTGTGTCAACACAAGCCGTGCGAGCTGGCCTCAGGTCAGACAGCAGTCCCTGGGCAATTTCATTACTAGTACAGCTGCAATACAGTAGTCCCTGTGAGCACATGGGGGAGTTATAAGATACTAAGGGAAAAGACTTTTTCACATGCATTTTTTCTGTAGATTTTTCTGGAACGGTCTCAGTTTTGTCCCAGTACAGACTGAAAATGTTTTCTGAAATCATGACTTTTTGGCAAAATAAAATCCTTCTTTTCTGGCCAATTCTAGTACCAATTTGACACTATTGACATAGAAATGAACAGAATGTATACTAGTTAAACCCCTAGTGTGGGTACAGTTCTGCAGGTAAAAGAATAGTTTATATGTATTTCTCTTCATGTAGTGCTGAAACATTAGGGTGTTCATTCAAATTTCCCACTCAGATTTTTTGTTAACTATTTTTCATGTCCTCTTTCAACAAATGTAGCATGAGGGAAAAAACAGGAACAAAGAGGGACTAAGATATGAATGAACACAGGCAGCATATTTAAATATCTCTGTATTCTGAACAGACACAATATTCAAGACATATACACGGCTCTGATGAGGTTCTAGATGTTGATAAAACTGAAGGCATAACAGGGACACCAATAATTTACTTTAGGGGACATTACTTTATTCCTCTGTACCATGAAAACTGTGTGCATAGCTTTGAAACATGTGCATTCATCTTTCTGTATGGAGATGTCTGAGTTTGTCAGCTGAGGACACGGGGGTTCCACCTCCAGGTAGATGTCAATAATACCAGATCCACTTCTGTCCATGTTCTGTAAGAGCAGTTTGGAAAATGTCCACACATCCACATGTCTACACTTAAAACTCTTTGAAGCTAGATGGGATTTCTTGCAGCCTGTCATGTTTCTAAACTAGAACAAATGCCTTTCCAGTAAAGATCTGTGGATACACTCTCTGAAGTTTTCAGTCTTTGTGTATGAAGATGAAACTGAGAAATGCGACGATGGGAAGTAGAGGGGAGTGTTTTGAAGGAGAGCAACAATTTGTAAGGATGTAGTTGTGTACTCAGCTGAGATAACACAATGTTCTTATCTAGAAGCAACTCTAAAACCTGAAGTGAGCAATTTAATAAACCTTAGAGAGTTTTATCAATTAGTGATGAGACCCTCCTGCATCAGCGCATCCAGACTTTTTCATCATCACCAAGTTTCACCTTAAAATTAATTCATTAGTTCATTTCTAAGTTTCTTGCAGCCTTAACTCTTCTAAGTATCCGTAAGATATGCTTACTGACTTCACTTGCAGAGCTCTGTAATTATTGTCCATTCTGTGTAGGATAGATGATCTTTGCTTCAGTTTTCAGTTCCTGGAGACGTGTTGCTCTGCTTTATCTTCCAAGGAGCAGTGAGTGTCCTCCCCATCTTATGAGAGGAAATAAGAAATATGAATATTGATGCAAACAGCTTTCGTTATCTTCTTGCTGTCTCACACTTTTAAAGCTAATTGCATGATGAGAAGTTGACTCATGTTCATTGAACATTTGGACTTAAAAATACACAGTTACACATACTTCCAACAAGCTAATGTCTTTCTCTTTTAATAAGTTCAATAAAAGTTAGTCACCGTGACTTTGTGTTAACATTTAATTCCTAAACAATAGTCCATGCAGAAATCAGGTCCTCCACAGGGAATAGCTATTGTGAACCATATTTCTTTCCTTTCATTTTAGATTACTTGTGTTTTGCCTTGCAGCCAAAATGAAACCTAGTTTCTCTCCTTTGACCACATCTCAATGTGGATAGTACGAAGCACTAAGAGTTTTCCATTGCTGTGGTATATGCTGTTAATTGCTAACATATTCTGCCACATCATTTTTCACAGTATTGGAACTTTTTAACTATACCACAACTCAACAAATATTAACAGGACCAGACATGTCTTGGAAGATGGTACTGCTAGTATTTCCTTCCTCCTTTGGTTCCCACTGAGCAGATGTAAATCACTTTGGTACTGTGTTTCAGTTCTCAAACCTGTTTCAGTTTTGCTCAAACCTAATTGGAGGTCATGTGGAGTTTTCTTTCTTTCTCAAAAACGGAAAAAAAGCAGTCTTTGAGATTTAATTGCCAAGCTCTCCCCCACAGAATCCACTTAGGCAGATATCTTGTAGGAAATCCATGAAAAAACACAGCCCCCAATTTTTACTGAGAAATGAGACAAAATTGTAACTGGCAAATACTTAGCCTCTCAAGACCCTGACCACATGGCCTGCTCTTGTTCCTTTTGGCAGTTCCTCTTTCCAGCTCTCTTCAGGACCTCGGCTGTCGTGGGTGATGCATCCTGCGCTGAGCCTTCAGAGCAGGGCATGATCCGCAGTAGGCCCTTGAGTACTACTAAGATTCAAACAAATGATTAATAAAGAGCAGATCCCAGGCTGTAAATTGCATTTCATTCACACTATTCAGATCTCGCTCCCACAAAAGGAGCTTGTCTACATTCATTTGGTGCAAAATGAGGGATGGACTCAGGTTTCATGAGTCTAAAACCAGAGTTTTCTTCCTCCATTGGGGAATCTAAGTTTTCTTTTGAATAGAAATTTAATTTAAATAAAAACTACATTGCTGCTTTCACAGGCTTCTTGGCCGGAAGCCAGGGTGTCCTCCTCTCTGTAATTCTGCTTATTCTTTCAGGTGGTTTCTGAACATTTATGTTGCCCTGAGCAAGTGACTGAACATCAGCCTATTTTTTGAAATGCAGAATGTGAACACTACTGCTTGTGACCAGTGATTGAGCTGCCTAGCATCTCCACCAGTGCATACATACTACTTTGCTACTCGATGTGACAGAAATAGGATTATCACTCTATTTCTTCATTGAGAACATACAAATACATGTAAATACATTTCATGTTACTAGTTGAATTAGTTTCTTGTTCAAAGATAAAAGGCTGGGGCAAAACCAACCAAAGAAGCAAATAAACAAACAAAAGCTCAATACGGTCACTGCTGCCTCAGGAAAACAGACTTTGACTCATTTCCCAATTTTTCTCTAAAAGAACTGTAACAGAACAACAGTGGAATGTAAGACTAGGGGAAAGAATCTTAACTTGAAAAAGAAAGGCTTTAGGGATTGCTTTTTCTTTGTTTTTGTTTGGTTTGATTTTAGTTGTGTTTTGTTCCATTTGGGGATTTTTATTTTTTTTTTTTAATTGTGGAAATGTGCTATTTAACAGTCCTATAATTATTTATCCCTTGAAAAACATAAGTATTGACTATGAAGTGATCCAAATACACTTTTCCTGAGCTGTGTGTACATTCAGATTCATTCTCTTGCATCTTTTCAGGGCCTTGGAAGATGACTTTAGTTGAAGCTGAACAGTGTCCTAATTTTATCACTGCTAATACAGTTTTGGGTTGTGTCACTGCAATATTAGGGTATATGTCCAGTATTGAATTACTTGGGTATAGCGACTTTTCTAGGGGCTGCAGGTTTTTAGGCACTGGTAAAAAAGGAATAAAAAATCTTTTTCTGTCAGCTTGCAATGTAATGTTTTCAAACATTGGGCAATTTTATCCAAAAAGGAAAGCTTAGCTTCTTTCAACATCATAGCTAAGTTGCATAATACAACACCTTTCTGTGATATGTTCCTAAGAGATAAGTCTTGCTTGCTGTGCAACATTAGGCAGCAATGAAGATTTTTGTTGGTTTTATAAACTTGGCTTTTAAAAACATAGCTGGCCAGAAAACAAGAATGTTATTTCAGTTAAAAAAAGAAAACAAAACCAAAACAAAATATGGTTTTCACATTCATTTTTATTCTGGTGGAGAAGTAAACCCAAGGCATGTACTTTTTTTCCTCCTGATGAGAGATACTAGAATAATTGACAGCATTGCAATTCTAGTATATAGGTAGAATTAAGGAGAAAATTCTTGTCCTAAATTGAGACACTGGCTTTTTCAGTGTAGATTTCATAGACCTTTACTGGATTTGAACACAAAATTCACCCTTGACATTCGTAAAGCCTGCCAGTGAAAATGACTTGGAAATAATAAACATATTCTTGTGAAGTTTCAAATTTGACAAATCATTATTCATAAGGAAAAAAATCAACTCCATTCCCTTCTTTTCAAGATTATACATAAAGAAAAATGCATAGTAGGACTATTTTTGAAATAAGCTACATTGAGGTCAGAATTTAGAGATTCAGGGTGAAGATTCAGCTTCTTTTCATATTGTACTAATTTACAGCACACTGAGACAAAATGTTACCGTAGCAAATTTCACCAGCACTTTTGAGTGCATGAAGTACATAGAAACAATACAACCCTTATGATTATCATCTCCTCAGAAATGAATTTAATCTTTAAAAAGCTAAAAAACAAGCTCACACATTCAGCTGCTATAATTTCCTTTAGCCCCATCTCAGTTTTCAAGGCTGGTAATACTACGCTCGTGGATACGTTTACATAGAAATAGCCTCAGAACAATTTTCCACACCAGAGTTTTTGGTGCAGAAAATGAACAAATATGGGCTAAGGCAGAAGTGGAGCACACAGGACCCAAATTGCCTGAACTCCTGGGGTCCATGACATTGCCAGGAAGGCTCAGAGGAGAGTCAGCCTGAAAGATTCCTCCCAAGAGCTGAGAAGGCATGAGGGATGCAGCAGGTTGGCAGATACAGGTTCATTCTTCCACGGTGATGTAGCCCAGCAGAAAGGACTCCAATCCTTGTGTTTGATAGTGGCATTGCCACACGAGTGCAGGAACTCAGACAGCTTTACTCCTGATGATCCCAGTATGAATGCAAAGAAAGGTGAAATGGGCTTATTTGGTAGCACTCCAACGTGAAGGCAGAAATACCAGCATTTGCCAAGTGAGAAAGATGAAGTCAGCAGAGAGAGTATTTTGTTTCTAACTTTAGAAGATACTGCAAACAATGGAAGGAGAGAAGGAGGCTGGCTTTTATTTTAAAAAGAAAACTTTTTAGCATGCAGTTTACTTTATTGTATCATTTGCACTTAACATAGGCCATCTTTATTGTATTTATTTTTACATGTTTGCTCAGTTTCAGATGGGGTGAGTGAGCCCTTAAAAATATACCCTCTAGGTTCATGATATACATCAGAGCTGTATAAATCTCCTAGGAGACTTAAACAAAGAGAACCTAAAAAAGATGTTCCTTATTTTGCCGCAGTTCTGCCTATGATTAATGGAAGCCTCTGATGATGACTGCAACTCAGTATATTTCTTGGCACTGTCACTGTGTTTTCCTTTCTTCTCAGCTGGGTCAAGTCATGGTGACTATAAAAAGTAGAAGCACGAGATTTTTCTTGACAGATCATAATATAAAAGAGGGCCTGCTGCTGTACAGGGTGTTGTTTAGTACATAGCTGTGGGTGTTTGTGAGGACATGGTAGAGATTAGAACGTGATAACTAGCAAAGAGAGCAAGGACTGGGATGAATTTTGCAAAAGGAACTCCAGCCCTTTTCTGTGCCGGCAACATTTCCTGTGAATGGCTCTTTGTACTGGTACATTTGTTGAGGGCTTTATGTTGCTTTTCAGGTTTACAATCACCCAGTTTCTGTCTGAGCTGCAGCATCCAGGGTGCCTTCTGTAGGTCCAAAGTCAAGCACGCTGAGTGCAGCTCAGGAGGCAAAGCTGCTGTGGTGTTTCAGCTTCTACAAATTTTGCCAATTTTCTACTGTACTGACCTGTCAGAGCCTGGCTTCAGTCTAGGTGTCATAAAATGCCCAGGGGACACCCCCTGGTCAGCTCGCTTGGGAAGTAATGAATATTTTAGCTCATAAGCTACAGAGGAGAGGCCATATATGAAAAAACCATATACATAATTTTAGCAAGGAATATTTGACATAGGTATTCTGAACTTTCCTGGAGCCTTGCTATCTTATACTAGTAACTACCTTGAGGGAATTTTGCATAAAATTTTTTATAATACCTTGTACTTTAGTGCTTTTTGGTACTTTTTCTTTGCTGCAGGACATATTTTGCACACAATGACCACCCAGGACTAGGGTGTGGACTAAGTCGTGTCTTCAGGTCCCATATCACTTGACGAAAATAGAATTAAATCATGAAGAAAACAACAAATCTTACAGATTTCTCCTCATTTTTGAAAATTTGCTTAAGAAAAAATGATTGTGACTAATAGGTAGCTCAGGGTATTACGATGATATAGAGGCTCTTTCAGCTCGATGAGTAAGAGCCATCAGCATGTCCTTTCAGTACAGCCCACATATCTGGGAATTTTCAAGGTGTTCTAAATCACTCAAATCTGATCCCTCACATTAAAAAGTGGTGGTGGTGGCTTAGACATTTTTCTTTGCCTTAGCCTCTTTCAGCCTAGGTAATCCAATTATCATTGTCTCTACAACAAGACTTATTTTACAAATATCTGATAACCTTGTGTTTAAACTCAAATTGTAAATGTAAGTGAACGTGCCTTGTAAAAGAGACCACAAAGTACAGCAGGGCATTGGAGCAAGCAGTCAGCATTCAGCCATTGTCAGCTTCTTGTAATCAAAATCTATGTTCATGCTTGAGAGCTGCATTAAACAAGTAGCATTTTTTATTTCATTGCCAATGGCACTTTTGTTAAAATACACATTTGTCTGTACGTATGTGTACACATATATAATGTCTTGTATGGCCCAATTCTGTTGCCTGTTTTTTTTGGTTGAACTGCCTTAATGCATATTTACCCTGCTAGATAATAAAGAATGAGCTGGAGAGCAAGATGTTGTCTCGTGGACAATATCAGTGATGTCCTATGTCTTCTGAATAAAAGATGCTAAATTAAGATTATGGAAGGACCATCTTTTATAATCAAACAAAAGACTATACTACCCTTTTAGGTGTTATGCTAAAAGATTTCTCTAATTCTTTTCTTGTGACAAACCAATGGCTTGAAAAATTCCCCCCCTTTTTTTTTTTAAGTAGAACATGATAAACAAACGGCTGCTTTTAAATTTACACAGCCTTGGGGTATATGTGAGAATAAGCTGTGAATTAAGCATCCCTTGACAGATGGAAGTTTGCAAAGTGAGAAAAACCAGACTGACCTTTAGTGTGGTGCTGACAAGTGAGGGATTACACCATCTTTGGTATTAGGAGCCACATGTTATGTGTATCTCATCAGAGGGGCACATGTACACAGGAAACCCACTGTTCCCTGCCATTTATTAATAGTAATACTTGCCACAGTCAAAATATTTGGTTCATTTAACTCTTTGAAGGATTAAGGAGCCAATCCCATTAATACTGAACACAGGAAATTACTAACTCTCAGGACAACACCAGGTATCACAGATGCCATTTTTTTAAAAAAAACCTCTGGTTGTGTGATTTGGTCGGGGTTGTTGCTCCAGTTATACACCTCTGCTTGAGGGCACAGCAGGGATGGGGGCTCCACAGGGTGGGGTCTGGTAGTGGCAGGGTCACCCTGGAGCAACAGTGCAGGACCTGGCAGCCTGACCCATCCCACCCTCCATCCAAGCAGGATGGCATCCAAGCAGGAGCAGGGCAGCCAGGGGCACTGTGTCTGGTGGTAGCTGGAAAGTGGCAGCTCTTCTGCAGCTCTGCTCGATAGAGGCTGATGACCCCAAGGAGGATGAAATGGGGTCCTGGGATGTGGGAAGGGTGGGAGGAGGACCTGGTGAGGGGACCAGATCACAAATGATCACTGGTAGTATAAGTTAAGAAAATACAAGTATCCTTCTGGAACAAGGAGGACAAGAATGTATTTATTCAATTACTTATTAATTCATTATAGTCCTGTCTTTGGAAAGTGTATGAAAGTGCATGGTTTAAACACTGATGTCTAACAGTACTGGGAACAAAGGAACTGTGGATCCCTCTGTATGAAAACGTGCACACACTCTTGAGACCATGCATCTGAAAAACCACGTGTGGCACGGCCTGCGCCTCCCTTCAGCCCGGTGGCTTGGATCCACAGTCAGCCACAGCTCCTAACTCTGAGAAACTCATCTTTTCTATGAAGATGTTCATGGCTCTAAAGGGATCGAAGGTTCCTACTGCAGCCCCAGTAGCTTCCTTTAAGAGGCAAACAAAGGCATAAAAACTGGCATAAGCAAATCTGGTTTTCCTCAAATTTCAAGTAAATTTTGATTCTTAGACCTGAAAAGAATTCTTGGATATGTCCATTTTTACAAAGAAAAAAACCCCAGATTAATACAGTCTTAGAGAAAAGTCCTCTGAAAAGTCAGCAGCAACATCCCCAAAGGCATTAAAGAGAGGAAAAGCGTACTTTGAAGATATCCATTACCATTTTAGCAATAGTTTTTACCAAGAAAAACTTTTCTCCTTCAAATCTTCCCTTCTTTAACTCTACTTATTATGCTAAATATTCTTTCATATTTCCAATCTCATTTTACATGCAAAGACTGCTCATGTATCTTTTCATCTAAGTGGACTTGAGAGTTGCAGCCCTAGGAGGCTGACAAGTTAGATTAGCAGAGAAGCTTTACTGCCACAGCTACAATAAATTCTGTTCTTGTTTTAGAAATGTCCCTCTGATCCAGGCATTTTTTCAGTGATAGCTGTGGACATGGTGTTAAAGAACGTTTAAGGCCTTATGAATTTTGGGAGGAGGCACACATTCTGTTTTTCAAGGAGAAATTGGAAACAGAAGTGCTAAGGGAAGATGTCCCAATTTGTTTCATTCAGTTGATATGAATACAATAAGGATTCTCCATGCCAGCCTGCTTCCTCGTAAGAAAGGTGTTTTGCTCTTGCAATTCACTCTTTCCATCCTCAACCACTGTAGACATGCTCAGTTCTTTCACACAGAGCCTTTTTTGTAGTGTTCTGCAGTGCTTCAACACTCCTGTAGCATAAAATAATTTATCCTGAAAAATGAGTGGTGTTACTGCAGATGTAGGCACAGTTGTCTTTGCTCTGACATAAAGTGCTTTGCAATGATTGTGTCACACCCACAACTGTCTTATAGCCATCAGAAGCTGCTGAGATATATGAATGGGCAGTGTAGATGTTCTCTAGGAAACCCAGGGCCATTCAAAAATACTTGGAAAAAGTAAAGTTCAACATTTCCTCTACAGCCATTCCATTAAAATACAAGAAAAATCCATTTCGTCATCTCAGGCAAGGGTCAATTGTAAATGTTTAAACATATCATTAGAGTCCAGTTCCAGTTAAAGAGCCCCATGGATCAGTTCAGTTGCAGAAATATAACTGCCATTTGAGGAAATCCCAGAAACTCTCACAGAGCTGGCAGATATGATATGGGACATACAGGAGGCCCACATATTCAGCAACTGCAGCTGGAAGACAGTGGGAAATGTTAGGGTATATGAAAAGGCACTAGACACCTGTGTGTAAGGAGCTGAACCTTTCCTGGAATCTCAAGTGTCTCCATAGATGATATCAAGTAGATGTCCATAGAGATGTTTACTTTGAGGTGTCTCAGACTATCAGCTGGATTTTGCCCATTTCATCTCTCCTGCAGACAGCCTTCTCTCTGAAGGTAACATTGCAATGTGGTTGTAGGGACTGAGATAAAAACCCATGCTAGTACACAAAATTTGAGTTTCCTTAGTGACTGGAGTAATGGGGACTGAAATATAAGGGCTCTGTTTTCCTGTGCTTCAGCTCAGCATGATTTCGGTGAATAAAGGCTGCCACGGGGCTCTCAAGCAGGGCTCCCTACTCTTTGGTTTTGCACTGGGACTCATGTGTTGCTCTGGTTTCCTCCTGCTGTTTTGAGTCTTGCAGGCCTGTATGTCAGATGAGCACAGCCAGCAGTGTTCTCTCCCTCCCTGTGACATTGTCCCGGTGCCAGGACAGAGTGAGGTAGGAGCATGGGGTGGCAGCGCGGGAACCAAGGAACCATCTGTGCTGCCTTCGTGTGCACTGAGGGCTCCCACACTGTGAGGAATTCTCAGCTGGACTCATCTGGCTGAAATCCAGTGCCTTTGAATGGTTCCAGTAACTCACAGGAGTTGGAACACGCTGCGGAATCCGGCCAAAACTGCTTGGGGTTTGTGGTTGAATGGGCTAAATTGGGCTAGGGAGTGAGTGCTTGCTCTAACTGATTGCTTAATTCAAAATCATCATTTTTAATAGAAATACAGCTTCAATTAACACTTTTTTTTTTCCCTTCTATTTAAACAGAAGTCCATGCCGTACAAACCATAAAGACTTTTTGGCAAGTTAGCCTACGTAGGCTCCTTAGCCTAAGATGACATTGCAATCAGAAAAACATAAATGAAACAATCCATAAATCTCTTCATGCCTTAAAAAATATTTAAACTCCTCCAGAATGTGAAGTTCTGCTCTGAACAAAGACCTTGAGTCTCTTGTTTGTGAACACAACATTTTCTGTGTCTACCTCCAAACTGTGCGATCATATCATAGAATGGTCTGAGTCGGAATGGACCTCAAAGACTACCTAGTTCCCATCCTCTTTCTGTGGGCGGGGACATCTTTCAGTAGACCAGGTTACTCAGAGCTGCATCCAACTTGGCCTTGAACACTTCCAGGGTTGTGGACCCATGACTTCTTTGGGCAACCTGTTCCAATGCCTCACCACCGTCACAGTAAAGAATTTCCTTCTATCATCTAATCTAAACCTGCTTTCTTTCAGTTTCAAGCCATTCCTCCATGTCCTATCACTACCAACCCTTGCAAAAAGTCCCTTCTCCATCTGTCATTTTGCCCCAAAAGGGTCTCAACTGCTCTCATAGCTCCTTCTCTACAGGAAGGAATACACCTGTTCTGTTTTTAAGCAGCACTGCAAATAAAGAGTTTTGGGGTCTTTATTTCTTTTGATCCTGGAATTACTGAGCCAGTTTTCATTCTTATCTCCTATTGTCTGTCTCCAGTTTCCTCCAAATGCTTTGCTTGTCAAAGGGAGAGATATGATCATTAAGAGGTCAGAAGTTAAAGCAAGGTGAGTTAACTTCTCTAAAACTGTTTATCGCCAGGCGGAATGGAGATCTCAACAGGAAGCATGAGACAGATTTCTTTCCTCAGTTCCAAATAGACTGCAGACCTGTTTCTTTCCTTAGCTTTGGATTAGAGTTTAGGTAGGCAAGGTTATCAAATTGATCTCCAGCATTTTCTCCCTGGAAATAATGCTCATGTACTGCCCAGACCGTGCATGGATACTCAGAAAATCTGATGTGATTGGGTTTACTTCACACACCCCCCCCAAGAAATGCACACATCTAAATGTCTTGTATGTGATCTGGGGTTGAATTCTACCAGCACAGGAGATTTGACTAGGAGGAGGATTCAAGCAAGTCTCAGAAGCCTGAAATATCCCTCAGAAGAATTTTTTGAGCAGAAAAAAGTTATATGCCTCTAGGGAAATCCAGGTATAGAGTAAACCCTACACATACATGAGCTCCAAGGACAAGAACATACCAGCATAGATAAGTAAAGGCAGTAAGTGAGAGCCTACAGGGATAAACGAGTGTAGCCAGTCCATGGTCTGAGGGAAGAACTAGGCCTGAGTCTGCCAGTCAGACAGATGTGGGAACAACCTTATTTCCTGAGACATGCGGGTGTTTCCCATTCAAAAACCTACATCTTTTTCCATGGGAGAATAATTGTGTCCTCAGGTGTGGTGGCTGCTTCCTGTACTTGTGATCACTCTAAGAATCAACCTGTCCTTAAAATTAGCTGTTATTGGGACCCTTTCCAACAGATACAGAGTTCATTTTTGTGTCTGTGGGTATTGTCTTCGCTCCACAAAACAGAAAGCAATACTGATAATTTTGAAAGGCGGGGGAGTTCTGTGCAGAATTAATGTATAAAAGATGCACATACACGGTCGTATAATTGCATCCTGCCTTGCATTCTGATCACTAAGCATTCAGTATTCTTTTCAGGAAATTAATAACTTTACAAAGCAGCTGCTCCATCCACCAGCTTTAAAAAATAATATTGCTGTTGTAAACCACGGATTACTCTTTCTGATACAGGTAATCCTCTTAAAATTGACCATTCTGTAGTTTAACAAATTTATCTTTCTTTCAATGTGTTTTGAGCTAAGAACCAAATGGTTAAATGTCCATAACACACCTATAATTTTGGACAAAGTATTAAGAAATTTTGAAAAAATGAAGATGCCTGAGAGTAGTTTTCCTTAGCCATAACAATATAATTTGGATGTTTGAGAGCTAAAGGCATATCCCAGCATATTCTGTCCTTCACATTAACTCTGTAAGGAATCACACATTAACAACTGCAGAAAAATCTATCCATTTGTATTTTAAAGCCTTGCCACCAATGGGAATATTAGTTTTCCCATGCTACAGTGTTTTATGGAGGCAAATTAGCCATTTAGTAAATCTAAGTGGGATTTGTTCAGTAAAATGTTTTGTGTTGGAAAGTGCTGGTTTGTCAAAACAGAATCTTTCCATGGGGACAGCGAGAGGAATCAAGGTTAAAAATTCTGCTGAAAACATCCTCAGCTCTGAGAATCATCTGTCTTGTGACTGCAGCACTCACCTGAATAGCCTGAGCTCAATGTGTCTCCACTCACAGGGACACTGAGAGCAAGGCCTCAAAGCTGGTTGTTACACGTATCAATAAACAGTTGTCACTGCTCAGCTACCCAGAACAGTGCTCATGTTCCTTCTCCTTTCTGTGTAACAGTTCTGTGAAAAACATTATCTGAGAAGGTTTACATTTATCTCACCGTGAAAAGAGGATATTTATTGTCTTATTTTTTTCTACAAAATACCCTAATGGCAGGGTGACCTTATCTAGTTCTAACAGTCACTAGTTGTTGAGTAAAAATTGGTCTTTGAGATTGCTCTTGGCTCTAAACTTTTCAAAGGGTGAACTAACGTATGGGTAGGAAAGTACACTATCAGGTTTCCTGGAATCTGATTTCAGAAAATTTCTCAGGTCCCCCACACGCTTTCATAATTAAACTGCTAAGGGAAACTCTATGCTATTCTGATGGGAGTCTGTGGTTTATTGCTCTTTGCGCATGTCTTATTCCTGGTGGGAAATGGCAGGCAGTAGGATGGTATCTGGGCTCAGAAGTACATTGAGAAACTTAAACATGATGCTTATTTCTGACACATTTTTGTATATATAAGACTCATACCTGTTCTTATTTAAGTAAATCCTTTACACATTTTCATAGCAAAGAATCTTGAAACAAAAGCCAACAACCAAGCCCGTGCAAGTATTTGGAAAGGTTAGTCAATTTTCCACTGTTATCAAATCTCTTTTCTTGAAAAGCTGTGTAAACAAATGTTATTTTGGAAACTTTTAGCAAATGTCTAACATTTGCATTTGTTCAAGTTTATTTTTATTCAAAAGCCTCTCCTAGGTTATTGTTGTGTCTTGATTCTTTTACATGTTCAAACTTGCTTGTCAGGAGCATTTCAGTTTGAAAATTTACTGTTTTGTGGCCTTTTAGACCCCTTAAATACCTTGCCTAAGTGCTCCCGAAGACCATGAAAAATAAGGCACAACCTTGGCTTTTGAAGGCAGAATGAAGAAAAAAAACTTGGTGGCTTTTCTGAACTGTCTTTAAAAGGATCACTCCAGCAAGAGCCCTGCATAACTCTCTGACTGCTGAAGGTTTGGTGTGACAGTCAATGATTTATGGTGAAAATGGTGATAGGACAATTTTTGCAAACAGTTCAGCAATGGTCTTACTTTATTCCCAGGAAATGTTATTATTGGCTGCACTGCTAAGTGCGTTCACTACCAGGACTGATTTCTGGCCCCCGGTCCAAGTGGTGAAGGGTGGTTTGTGTCTATGCTGCTCAGAGTCAGCTCAGATTGTCTGCACCAGTGCTATGCAGTACATGGTCCTAGACCTCTGCTGGGCCCCATGCAATCCCCCAGTGACCTCAAATCATAACAATCTTTTTTGTGTATGGTTCTTAGTACAGTTCACAGTGTCAGGAATAGTGAGGACTTTGTTACAGCCTGACAGAATTGTGTTTTCTTAGCATGAAACGGAAAGTGTGAACTGTGTGAACTGAACTGTGGGGCGAGGGCATGTTTGAGGATGTAAAACCTGGTAAAATGTGTTATAAGACTATGTGAGATGAGCAGAGCCAAACCTAATGGGACTTCCTCATCGTGACTTTTTGGAAGTGGCTTCCAAAGCTAACCATCCCAAAAATTGTTTGAGATTTTGTTTCCCCAGGATGATTGACTCACTTCAGAGGAGAACTTGTGAGCAAATTAACAACGCAATATGGATCTCCAGGAGACAAGGATCAAGGGGTTAGCTGGGAGCTTAAACTAAGTGATAATTTAGACAAATCAGCAACCTATGTCACAGTTAGGATGGAGCAATGCTGAGTAAACCAGAAAATCCTGCTTCATATTTTTATCAAGTTTGATATTTAGAGTTTAGTAAAAGGCCAGTCTTCAGCCAGGTCACTGAGAACTTTTGTGAGGTGAAGGACCATTAGGGCAAGACTCCAGGAAAACAGCCATATGAAAATGAATTAATGACATATAAGGTTGTTCAGAAAAATTCATTTTTCTATGCAGCTGATTTCAGAAACATGCTGTGGATAACCTAGTAAAAAATACGGAGATATTTAAACGCTCCTGATGGAAGCACAGGACATTTCCTGAAGATTAATGACTGTTTGGGAGAAGTTTTGGCTTGAAATTCAGCTGAGAGCCATTAGCCTCAGCTAGCCATCAATCCTCCAGAAAGGTTTGGTGCCAGAGTCATTACTACAATTAGGAGTTTAAGACGTATAGGCATAGTGCATTTTCTGTGTGTGATGAAGATGCCATTTTGACAGGACTCTTCTGGAGAATTCTGCTTTTGGCTAGATGAATGGCTTGGGGTCTATCGGGGTATTCTAATAATTTAAAATAATTTAAATCTCAATTATGCAGCACCCTGGAAGATCAGCTGTGAACATCAGACTCAGTCATGCAAACATGTCAAGCAAATAACACCTCGTAAAGAGAACGGCCACTTTATCTCTGTCTCATCAGTTGGGCAGTGCTGGATATTAGAGCTTTGTTAGGCAGTCGTTAGCTTCAGCATAATTAAAAGCCCAGGATCCAGCTGTTAATAATTGACTGAAGGAAAACTGGAGAAAATCAGATTTGGAATTTTTACTTGTAATGATTAAGGGGTTATTACGCACACAACAAAGACAATGGTAGATGCAGTGTTAGAGTCAAAGGAAGCAAGGATGAGCACTTGGTCCTTTTCACTAATGTACTACTCGAACTAGAGGGGTCATATCTTCTCATAGTTCAACAGAAACTTTTCTCTACTGCCTTTTGGACTGTCTTAGCCATACTGACAAAGCTCTATCTAGCTATTTTTTAGTCATGACTGTCAGTTCTTACTTCATAGATTTCATAAATAAGGCAAAATGGACATATCCAACTTCACTTCCTGTACGTAGGAAGCTATTTGACTTTCTGCTGATATGGAGCTAAAGGATGAGTCTTCAGCTAAAGTGTGCTTTACAGTTCTGTGCTGTGAGGCCATCGAGAGATGGAAAATCTGCCACCTTCCTTGATGTTTCTTTTCATTCATTTATTACCTCACTGTAAATATGTTTCCCTCCTGTTTCTGAATTAGAGTGAACTGGCTCCATCAACAAGCCTGTTCTTAAAGTTAATAAGCCAGCTTTTCCTGGTGATTACCATGTGACATTTCTTTCCCAATCTTGCACTGTAATCAAGTTAACTTCTTATCTTACTGATAACCAGCAAAACCCAATTCCTTTAATCTCTGCATTGAGTCACCTGAGCTACATAGAAAAATAGAAGCACTTTGTGCTGTAGAGATGTTACAGCCACGTTAGCCATGTGGAAATTTACATTCTGTTGGTTTTCCATCAGGACAAACTATCTTATTTAAATCATTTCTTTCCAGGATAGCAAAGCCAAATCTGCCATTCCTTGTTCTTCAATGCATAGCTTCATGTTTGAGCATACTGGATATTTTGTTTAAATATTTTGTTTAATTGGTCCAGTTTCTTAATTGGTCCAGAACATTCTGCCATTAATTATTACCCTGCCAATCTGTGTGTCATCTGCTAATTTTATTCACTGTAGCGTTGGTCAGAAAATTCCAGTTCAGCAATATTTTACCAAAAATTCTGGTTCATGAATGTAAATTATTTAAATCTAAACATCCTGCACTCAATGAACTTTTCCCAGCAGGTTTTCCCTGAAACTGAAGACCCTGACAAAGGCTGGATTTTATAGGCTTAAATCACTATCCCAGAAAATTGAGTAATAAACTCTGTTTCTTAAAAGTTGGGTTACTTTGGAGATTTGAGATAACTTTGGGACTGATTCAAAGTCCATTAAAGTCAGTGGGAATCCATGTACAGACTTAATTTGCCTTTGGAAAGGTCTTTTTTGTGTGATGTTCAGGTTTACTTTTTTCCTCTATAGACACGTAGTTTTCTCCTTGCTGAAAAATTCCTTATTAAAAAGAAAAAAAATAGTAGACCATCAGCAAAATCCCACAGCTACATTTAAAAATGATCTGCTTAATTGTGTAGCATTATATAAGCCTATAAACTTCTTTGGCTTATTCCTAAGAAAAAAAGGCCTCACTTCCTTCTTTTTGTAACATTCCCTTCACATATGAGCACCAAAGTAGTGGTGAGGGAATGTGGAAGAAGGGAGGGGGAATGGGGTTTAAATGAAAATAAGGAAGTAAATAAAGGCTTCCAGCACTATGCAATTGTTCTTCTACAGCTTGTCTTGGAAAGCACCAAATTCAATATCAAGGGTGGAGAAGGAAGAGAAACTGAACAGGTGAGACTGGTTTTATCACTGCAGATTGCTACCGATACAATATTAAAGGCGAGCAGTGTAATATTCTTAATTCAGATGGCATAAACTCTGACAAATCAGGTTGTCATTGAGGTGCAGGACAGGAAATCCTATTTTTAAGTTATTAGGATTTTACACTGGTTTCTTGGAAGTTTAAATGTGACTTCTAGGACAGCTCCTTTTCCTAAGTTTCCCACAATCTCATAATAATTTATTTTTAATATTTCATCATTTAACTGTTCACTCATGCTTCCTTCTTGCCAGTGAGAATGAGTTCAGCAATGGGTACAGCGCCACAGGATTTTTACAGCAATGCGTGATTCCTATAGCAGAAGTACCCATATGTATGATGAGCACCAGGAGAATTCTATGCTCAGAAGAAATGTTGAGTCATTTTCTCCAAATGAGAAACTGCCAGGGAAATGTGTCAAAATGAACACAAGAAAATTATCTGCCATAAGCAGTCATCATTCCCAAGGGAGGGTCAGTGGAAAGGATGGGGGTGTTTGTGTTCTACTGTTTAAAAAGCTCACGTTACTCATGAGTGATCAACCTGCAAATCACAGTGGTTGCCACTTTTTATTAGCCCTGTTCAGGTAAGGGCTTATCCTCTCTGAAATGGTAAGCACTACCAACTGGTTTGGAGTCAGTAAGTTTCCCTGTACAATGGTGAGCGTAAATCTAGACAGCTATGGTAGCTCTGCATTCTCACTGCAGTCATTTTCCAGTTTGACAGGCTACAAGGGAGCATATAAAGCAGCAAAGGAAATGCAAGACATCTGTAACAAAACCAGTGAACATGCTATTGATTTGTTTCCCTTGCTGGTGTGGTCCTGGCATTGGTCTCTTTCTCCAGAGAAATGAGTTAAAGAAACAAGTCCAGTAGAGAACACGGAATTTTACTTCCATTCATCTTCCTTATTTTGCAAGCACCACATTCTGCAAATCCCATGCCAGTAAAGCTCTTGGATCAGTCCTCAGATTCTTCTGGATCCTTAAGGGAGGAGATGTCAGAGCTGGCCAAGAATCTAAGTGGAAACTGATGACAGAAGCTGACATTAATCAGCTCCACAGTATGTTCTGCCCAGCAGGTTTCTTCCAATAAATCAAAGGGCTTCACATCCAAAGGGCATTTAACCATTAGAGAGCAAGTGTTCACTGTGGTCCGTAGCAGCTAAAGATGATGAATTTAATATTGATTTTCATATATAACCCCATCCATATAACATGTTTGTGTGATTTTATATATAAATACACTGGAAAAAATTCTCAGCTGGGGCAAGTCAGCAAAACTCCACTGATTTTAGTACTTTGCATGAACTGAAATTTTATTACCCAGTATATGAATAGAATGAAATGGTGCTATGTTTTCACTGCTTTGCTTTCTTCTTTTTTT
>VZTF01009633.1:149029-233243 GCA_013397755.1 Cnemophilus loriae | reverse complement strand
TTTTTTTTTTTTTTAAGCTGACAGTGACGGGAAACAAAAACACCATCATATTTGCAAAATTTCTGCCATTCTTGTGATAAGCTGTTTCCCCATGGAGAGCACAGAGCAGTCATTAAAGGAAAGTAAACAGAGTGCTGCATGTAGGTCAAGATCACTAGCCAGTGGGATATGAATCCACAGTTCCTCACAGAGGTGAGTCTGTGGCCTCAGCTGGGTTGCTTCAGCGAGCAACACTCACCACTGGCAAGAGAGTTTTAGTATTCTGAAAAGTCTTTTATTCCTTGATTTTTTAATTTTTTGTGTTGTGTGGGAGAGGGTGTTGGTTTTTTCTTCTGTCTTTTGGGGTTTTTTTTCAATAACATGCTCCTATTAATACATTAACAACTAAAGGAGGGTTAAGGAGAATCTCCATCCTTTTTGGATGCAGGGGGAACATAGTGACAAAGCTGAGGAAAAGGCAATTAAGGCCTTCTTTGCCTAAGTAACACCAGTTATATTCACAGAAGCTGCCTGGATCCCAGAAATGGAGCCACTGGTAAGAGGTTTGCTGACCTGGAGAAAGAGTCTTACATTGCATTAGGAGAAAACATATCAGTCTATGAGTGTGGAAGATACACACAAGCTGGTTAGAGATCTAATCTAAATAGACATCTCATTCCTGATCCTGCAGTGAAATTCAGGGACACACTAGAATTTTGCAAAATGCTTCAGTGGTTTAGAAGATTTGTGCCCATTGATTTCATCCAGCCACAGGGCTTAAAAGTACCTAGTACACACTTAAACACAAGACCTGGGCATATGTTATTTGAAAACTTTTCCCCACAAAAATGTAATTCTTCCAAACCTCTCAGACCATTCAAATTTGAGACTATCACTACCAGAACTAAAAGCACGGATCAAATATTCCTCACCAGATTAAATAACACGCTTTTCTTCAAATACCATGCCTACAGCATTAATGGGGCTTTAATGTGTATACCCTGTAGACAAGGCACAGAAGCAAATATGAAATGTGGTGACTGGCAAATTGCAGAATTAAATTTAACCAGATCATAATGGTATCATTTTACTCCCACTTACAAGGATGGATTTAGACAGAAAAATGTGCAGTTCCCCATTCTGCTACCCGCCTCTATATGCTCACTGAATTGTTCCTGCCACCTCATGAAGAAGTTAGGCAGACAGGTATATTTAAAACACAAACTACAGTGTATAAACAGGCAGACTTCTTTAAAACTGGATATTATTTCACTGCAGTGCATAGTGCAAATACTGATTAAATTTCCCTTTTACGTGGGAAATATTCTGAATGGCAGTTATTAACTCCAGTAATACCTTAATATTGGGTTTGCTTGTGATGACAATGTTTCAGCTGATGGATTTCATGGCAAGACATGAAGAGCCACAGCATTCTTCTGGAAAAACTGGCTTCGGGGTGCACTGTGCACTGACTAAAAAAAAGGCTGGACAGCCCAGCCCGGAGAGTGGTGGTGAATGGTGTTACAGACAGTTGGCAGCCAGACATTAGTAGAGCATTCCCAATGCTGAGTTGGGGCCAGTCCTGTTCAACTTATCAGTGATCTGAACAAGGGAATCAATCACCCTCAGTCAGTTTGCAGATGAAGCCAAATTGACTGGGAGTGTTGATCTGCTGGAGGGCAGGAAGGCTCTGCAGAGGGATCTGGACAAACTGGTTTGATGGCCTGAGGCTTGGTTTGAGGTTCAACAAGGCCAAGTGCTGGGCCCTGCCCTTGGGTCACAACAACCCCTGCAGTGCTACAGGCTGGGGAAGACTGGCTGGAAAGTGGCCAAGAACAAAAGGATCTGGGGGATGCTGCTTGAGAGCAGCTGAACACAAGCCAGAGCATGTCCAGGTGGCCAAGAAGGCCAATGGGATCCTGGTTTGTATCAGCACTAGTGCGGCCATCAGGACCAGGGCAGTGGTTGTCTCTCTGTACCCGGCACTGGTAAGATCACACCTTGAGTCCAGGTCTGGGCCCCTCATAACAAGGAAGACATTGATTGAGGTCTTGAAGCATGTCCAGAGAAGGGCAAAAAAGCTGGTGAAGAGTCTGGAGCACAAGTCCTGCGAGGAGCGGTTGAGGGAGCTGGGGGTGCTAAGCCTGGAGAAGAGAAGCCCCAGGGTTTACCTTACTGCTTTCTACAATACCCTGAAAGCTGTTTGTAGCCAGGTGGGGACAGACCTCTTTTCCCAGGTAACAAGCAACTGGACAGTTGGAAGTCTCCTCAAGTTGCACCATGGGAGATTTAGATTAGATTTTAGGAAAAAAATTCTTCAGTGAAATGTTGGTTAAGCATTGGAAGAGACTGCCCAGGGAAGTGGTTACATCATCATGCCTGGGACACTTGGAGACATGGGTTAGTGGTGAACTTGGCAGTGCTGGGTTTATCACTGGGCCTGGTGATCTTAAAGGCTTTTTCCAACCTAAATGATTCTATAAAAGCTCTCATATTTCTGCCAATGTCATCTACTCTCTGCTTATTGACCTTGCTCACTAAAATATTCAGGCTACTGAAGAAGGAAGAGTACATTATCAAGAATTAGTAAATTAAATTTGGCTTCTGCCCTGCTAAAACTATTCCAGAGATGTTACCTTAGGAATTTGCTGGCAAAATAATTTTGTTATTTTTAGATAGCAGTCACTTGTTGGGACTTAAACATTTTACAGAAATACAGCAATTATAAATGGTCCAGAAATGGTTTTGGAGGAATATCTGGTAGATGTAAGAATGACACTAATACTTTCCCTCATTAGAAAAGTTGACAGCACAGTAAGAGCCTGTAAGATGTAGAAAAACAGCAGCACAAAGGCCTAAACTGCAAACCTTCTTAGATCTATGAGTGAATGCATAGTGTCTTTCAGGGAGTAGTTAGATTTCATGCAAGCATTTGAAAAGACTCCATTTTATATGGGGACCAGGTAAATGATGGAAACAGGATGAAAAAATACTTTTCCTATGAAGCTGCTGCTGTGCTGTTAGCCTCAATGTGGAAAATCTTGCACTAACAGTACCTTGGTGTAAAAAAATATTAGAGGAGTAATGATATCTTACATCATAAATTTGTGGGAAAGTTTTATAAGAGAAAAGAGTTTTGATACCCACCAACTTCAAGGTTACTTCTCAGTCAAGGGAAAAAAATCCCAATTTTGTGCAAGAGGCATGAGGGGGGAAGATACCAGACAGCCCATTTTGCATCAGAGAGACTGTCTCAAAATGAAGACTCAAATGCTGGGTGAAGACTACTTCCTTCCCATAAGTGGATGAAGTGGCTACATAACATGTGCTCCAAGTTATGTGAGGAAAGAGCTACCAGGCTATTAAACAGATGGTAACTGCATCCACCTCTACATACTCAACTGAAAAAGACTGTAGTTCTCCATTTAGGATCTTTCCTTTCTTTGGAATACTACTTTTGGCTTCAAGAGTCAGGAGGAATGTTCTCAACACTCTTAAGCAAAATAAAATTAAGTTTTCACCTTAAGAATATGTGTGATTTTGTGTGGTATGTGTATATATATATATAGGGCTTCCTTCCTCTAATGACTGAGGCTCTGGGGGACAAAAACATTTATTTTACTTTGTGTTCCTTTTTTTTCAAGTTTTGACATTTCTAGAAAAAAAAATTAAAGCTATTTTTATTTTTCCACAGGCACATTGATATTTTTGTAGCAGAATAATAAGATGTTTTGTCAAGAATGTAGAATAAGAAGGGTCCACTTTTGTCCAACAATTGAATAGCACTTCAATACAAATGGAGTATGTTCTCACCTATTTGAGATAGGGTAGCTGAGATTAGTGACTTGCATTATTGTACTAGTATAACCAGTGCAAGCTTTTCATATCATCTGCAAAGATGGTGATGCACAGACAGGAGGACAGGAATTCTGACTGTGCATGCAGCAACCAAGCTGACCACTTCACCCATTTATGGGAAAGAAGGAGTAAAGTATGAATAAATCAGGTCGGCATCTAGCATTTGAGTCATTTTAGAAAGTCTCTCTGGAGACTTTTCTCCAGATGGAGAACAAACCTGGTGATGTCTTCCCCCCTCATGATCCTTACCTACAGCTGGGATTTTATTCTTTCAACTTTTCAGAGAAGTAATTAAAGCAAATATCTTGGGGCAGCATCTGTAGGTGGTTATACCAGTTAGCTCAGAAGTGAAAGGAACTATCTGTTCTCATTACTGATCTGCACATGGACCTGGGAAGAGGCACTTAGAAGGAAATGACTTAAAAATTTGGGTTCAGTTTTTTGCCTTATTCTCTTAAGCCTGTTCAAATTCAGAAAAAAAAAATAAATCAAGCTAAGTGGAGTGTTATAGTTTCTGAACAAAGCTTTTGATGAGGAGATGGTTGGTCAAAAGTGGAGCCAGTTGCAGCATTATAGTGTGTACAAAGATCCCCAAATCCATATTAATTTCAGAATTGCATGCTCAACAGATATATGAATAGACCCACTGGGAAACTGAAGGTTTTTCTTCTTGTTGCTTGTTTGTTATTTAGCCCTTGCTCCACTTCATCTATTAGTAAACGGGAGAGTGCCAGAGGTGCCGGGAGTTGCAAAGGAATGCCCAAGGAGACTGCTGGCACGCAGCCCTGCAGCACTGTCATTAGAGGCAACAAATTCAATCCAGATTCAGGCAGCTTCCCAGTGCACCCAAGTTTAAATCATTGCCATCTTAGGTGCTACTCTAATCAATGGACCTTGATGGGTGTCTCCTGGAAGCAGTTCATTCATGCTGCCCTTTGAACCTGGGGATTAAGACTTTCATTTTACTGACAGTCTGTGGAGCCAGAGTGACCACACGCATTCCTCAGGTGACTGGGGCAGATCCTGGCATTGGTGCTTTTCAACCAGATTGCTAAACTATGACAGCAACCCTCTGATCTGCAGTGTAACAATATGGTGGCTTTCTGTAAAAGTTTGAGCTCTCAGCTACGTTTTATTGCATTCTTTAGGAGTGATTTATTACTATATATTATATGATTGTGTACCTGGAGTGGTCCAGAAAGTTGTTTAGTTTCTTATGAAGCAGATGGAATACATTACCATGAACAAAAACTGGCACTAGTGCTTGTTTTGTTCAACCCTGGAGCCAATTTACATGTTAAACTGGAGCCTTCTGAAGGCAAAGGACACAGAACACAGACTGCCTTAAGTTCCTGTGCAGGTATCTTGTATCAGCTATCCTGCTCACTCATTTAACCAAATAATGCTCTTTCACCCATTCTCCTTTCTCATGCTCTTGTATTGTATAAGACATAATTTTTTTCACCCCCAAAACACTTACCTTAGAAGAAAGCAAGGGTTTTTTGGAGGATGGGTATGAGAAGGTTAATTGCCTGCACTACCACAGGCATTTTGCATGATTTTGTTGAAGCTAGTCAAGGCCTCCATCTTAATCTCCCATCTGTTAAACTGAGAATATAGTGGTTCTCAGCTTCCCAGAAATGTGAGACATTTGAGATTATGAAAATCTCTGAAACTGTGGGACTTGTAACTTGGACTTGGTGACCAAGGGAATATAGGAATTTAGATAGCAGTTTAGATAGGATTTAGAGACCTAAATAAGAGAGTGTGATTGCTACAAACAAAACCATGTACTAGTGTAGGCCCATAGAGATCTTTCTTTTTGCCAGTAGTTACTCAGGAACATGTATTTCTACTACTGGCATACTAAGAGTTACCACTGTCTTGACTGAGATGAGTAACTAGTCATTTACCTCCTACTTGAAGCTATTTGGAATTCAGAGATTAGGGCAAGAACCCTTAAAAACCAAAACAACAAAATTACAACACTAGATGCAAGACACAGCACAGCCACACAAAAACTAAGGTGCTGGATCCAGGTTTGGTATCCTACCTCAGGGTTAGCTGTGGCACAGAGGAAGCAGGAAAACTAGATATAATGTTCTTCTCAGGTGTCTTGGGCTCAAACATACATCTTAATCCCATGACTGTCCTAACTACAAAGCTATAGCAGATTCTGAGGTGCCCTTTGCCTTTTTTTACAGCAGTTGTACCAGCACATATCAAATAACTCAAAGGGTTCTTAGGGCAAATAGAAAATACACTCAAGGAAAACTTGACTTTGTAACACGGTGATAGGTGGTTGTTCCTCTGAAGGCTGGGTTACTGGCTTGGTATTTTCTATTATAAATATTTTCTACTTAGCCCATATTCTTTGGAAGTGGAGTCCATGGCTCTTTTATTACAGAAAAAAAGAGAGTCAGGATCATTCCTGTACCATCTCTTGTTTCTGCAGAGCCTGGCATTTTCAACTGCAACAAATAAATAGACTGGTCCTATATCTTCACCCCACTTTTAGTGTATTCCCATGTAAGGAGAAAACATGTGAAACTTTCAGACCGGGTCTCTCTCCTCCAAATCAGGTTCCTTGCTAAGAGGGCCTTGTTGGTTTCTATCAGCTGTATTTAGCCACTTTCAAAAAATGAGGCAGTCCTAGACAGACTTTTACAGAAGTGTTATGGCCAAAGCTGTTAAGGGAAGAGGTAGTATTTTAGACAAATCCCTCTCTCCCGTGTTTCTTACCCACTGCAATCTTGTGTAGTATATTTTGAGTCTGTATCTAAGTCCTTTTTCTCAATCAGGCCTAATTTTAAACATTTGAATTATTTCACTTTCCTGGAATAAAACTGGGCTACAAACCCTTTATCAGCTTTGAAATATTTATTTTACATGCACTGCATAAATGTTAGTTATTTGTGCCACTGTTCCGTGAGGGCATTAATCCTTGGGTCCTTCTCATAATAGCATTGTCCCATTAGCAATACATATTTCAGACTTCAAATCTTATCTACTAATGTTAGACCAAGTGTGGCAAGCAATTCCACTTAATTATTCTTGCCTATTCAAAACAGCAACTTACTTTCAAAAGACAAGAAAAAACAGCCTATCTATAACTGCAGGTTGGAAGTGGCTTAAGTTCAAATGTCTGCTGCTGTTTTATATCACAGAATCATGGAATGGTTGGGGTTCCAAGGGAACTGTGGAGATCATCTGTTCAAGCAGGTTTCCCTAGAGCAGGTTGCACAGGGTTGTGTCCAGGTGGGTTCTGAATATCTCCAGAGAAGGACACTCCACAATCTCTCTGGGCCAGAGCCTGTTCCAGTGCTTTGTCACCCCAAAGTAAAAATAATTTGCCTTATATTCAGACAGAACTTCCTGTGTTTCAGTTTTTGCCCATTTCCCTTATCCTGTTCCTCGGCACCACTGAAGAGGGTCAGGCCCCATCCTCTTGACACCGACCCTGAAGATATTTGTATACATATGCTCAGAGATGGTGAGGATGTCACTATGGATCCAGCTACTATGACCTTAGGCCTAAGAGAAACCCTTCAATAATGGCAGCTGAATGGCCAAACCTACTCAGGTGGCATCAGACCATGCATGGGGCAAATATTTCAAGCTCCTGGCTATATTTTTAAGTGAGAGATGGCATGGGACTCTGTGCTTTTCTTATTCCTTTAGGGACAAGACGGAAAACTCCACTTTATGTTTCAGAAAAAAAAAGAAGGTGTCTACAAATACTAGATCAGCTCAGAGCTCACGGGGCTATTTAAAACATTGTTGCATTGGTAAAGGGCTGGTCAGGGGTGGTTTGAGCACTGTCAGAACAGTCAAGAGAAGAAGGCTGAAAACAGAGACAGGAACATAACTGGTATTATTGCCCTCTTCCTTGTCATGACAGTGAGAAAGGAAAAATTGGCATCTAAATTGGTAAGCTGGATTTCATCCTAATCAATTTCTCTAAAGCATTTTACTACCTAGCCCTCTTTCTGTACCTCTAACTTCTGCTGATCTGAAAAATTAGCTTCAGATTTAATAGGCACTGACTTCCACCTCAAGACTGAAATAAATTTAGCAAGAAATTCTAAAACATCAGGATTTTTCTGAAATACCTGTCTGTATGCTCAAAATTAGGGGTCATAGTGATCAATTAGTTTTAAACTGAGTGTCAACAGCAGCCTGATGTCTAAAATAAGTGTCTTCTGCTATAAAGTTCAATCAGTTCATATTGCTGTCCAACCTAGCTCATCTTTGTTGGAAAGTACTTGTTACATTTCTTTCATTCTTCAAGTCTTATTGGTACTGTCCTTCTTCCAGCAAATGTCAGTGAATGTCTTCACTGTGTCTATAACTGTTTAAAAAACCTTTCCAATCAAATCAGAACCATTCCCAAGCCAGTTTAATTTTCCCTGGCTTTCCTGGAGAGGTGGAGAGGTGAAAGCACAGCAGGGTGTTTGCATTCAGCAAGATCAGGTTGAAAAGCATATTTGAGAAACTAGGAAAACAGTAGGAGCAGGGAGGTGAAATATTTAATTAACAGAAAAAAATATGGGGAAAAAAGAACCTTAATTATTACTTATATAATGGAACAGCAACAAAAATAAGACAGTGTGAACTTCTAGAGACTGAGGAAGAAACAAGATAACAAATGTGTGTAATAGAGTAAAAAAGGAAGGGATGAAATGACACTGGGCAGCTTAGCAATGGTCTTCATATATAAGGTACCTGACACGGGTGTAGTAAAAAGTTGTTTTATCTGCGAACTCAGGGGTGGTCAGTAAGATCAATTCATAGATGCCTATGGAGAACTCTAACATAGCAAGGGTGTGGTAGGCAAAGGGACAGTTTAGACAATGCAGTATAATAACGTTATATTGTTTATGACAGGAGGTAAAATGGAGTTAAACCATTGAAGACACTCTTAAAAAGTTTCTTTTGAAACCTGTTGCTAGTGCAGACCTTCAAATGTAATAGTATCCTTCTATCTTCCTCACGGCTTTGACATTCATTTCATCCTAATATGCAGTTTCACAAAGGTGCTGTGCATTCTCGGGAGCATTAGGAGAAGGAAGGCGAATATCAACATGATGTCAGTGGTACGGTCAAGAACAACAAAAAGCCATTTAGCACACCAAACATCTAAACTGCATTCACAGCTTTGGGGGGACTTTTGCCAGCCTGAATTTGGTTCACATTCACGCCAGATTTATTTTACTATGGTTTGGATACAAAAATTGAGTGAAAGTAGGGCATTTCCAAGACTCAAACCCAAATCTTAAAGTGAAACTTGGAGCGTGTGAACCTTTGCAGCTTGAAACCAAAGAAAATGTTTGCATGAACCCTTGCTAAGCAAGCCCGCTGTGTTTCAGAGGAGCTCTAATAAAAACCACACTGCCATGAATCACTGAATATTCCGTACTTTGACTTGGTAAATTTATGTAAGTTCCATGACAGTCCTTTTAAAGAGTTCATTTTTCACTGAGCTCTGAGCCAAATCATGAAGTCGTTGATGAGTTTTGCTAAACCCTTACCCAGCCTAATCCTACTAAAGTTAGACGGAGATTTGACTGAGTAGGGAGAAAACAAAAACTGAGTCAGGGTTTGGACTTGGATACAGTAGCTTGAATTTATACAGTTTATTTTTAAGAGCTTGAATAAATCTATCTCCACTAATGTGTATTAAACACAAACAAGTAACAGAAAACTCTGTTCAAAAACTAGTGAAAGACCAAATTCAGACTGTTTTCCCAACCTGCTCTCAGTCATGTTTGTACACATCAGGGGAAGGTCTTTAATGACACAGCTAACGGTACTTTTTTCTCACAAGGGTTCTTCATTCACATTCAGGCCTGCTCTGGCCACAGACAAGTCCTGTGTAGCTAATAAAGGTATTTTCTGCTGGGGTGTCTCCATTCTTTAAGGTATTGGAAGCTCTGTTGTGAATTGAATGAGTTTTTGCACAGAGTAGACTTGTTAAAGCACGTGAGTATTTTCTTCTAGAATTAAATTTCCCCCTTTCTCTGCTCTCAGTTGCAGTGATGACAAGGAAAATAACTCACAGGTGATCAGTAACTGCTCCTCTATTTTTTAAAAAAATCAAAACACTGTGAAATTCTGAGAATTTAGCTGTGACACCCAAACCGCTTCACTGATACTGCCTTTACACCACTATAGGATACTCTGCATGTGTGTCATCTCTTCCTCCAAACTCAGCTCAGACAAGACCAAGTCCAGGACAAAAAACTCCTTGTTCGATGAACCTATCTGAACAAATCACTGCTTTCCCCCTCTATTTGTTGCCTGGCAAAACCCAGATTTCTCCTATAGTAACCTCTTTGCAGGCTCAAGCTCAGCCTGCTGTTTTTCTAGTCTGCAAACTCCTCTCTGCTTTCTCACACCTTCCCTTAATCTTTGATTTTTCCCTACCATCTGCCTGGCTATTTTCAATTCCTTCATCATATTTCAGTTTGTTTTCTGTGCCAATTCCAGTCACATTTCCCACAAACTCATCCCAGTTTCTCCAGTATCATGTTTTCATAACCCCTTGAAATCACCTTATTCTGTTTTTTATCTTATGATTCACAATCTGATGTCTCTCTCTTCCCGATTGCCTTTGATGGATTCAACATGGCTTTGATAATTTTGGAGGTTTGTACCCCATCTGGAAGCAGACACAAGAATGTGAGGTGACAGGGAAAGGTGAAGTCTCGTTTTCTGTTCTTTACTGGGCAAGGAAACTAAGTGGGGAAGTGCTTTTCATTGACATATTTAAATATCTTTCTAAATGGTTATCTGTAGGGTTGCCTCCTCTCAGTAGTTGAAAGTTGAAATGTTCAAGCAAGATTGTTAAGTATAGATTCTTTGGAGATTATGAAAGCTGTTGTTAATCTTTTTTCCAAAAGCTCAGAATTTGGGAAAATGTGGGTTGACCTTCAGATCTCAGCACGAACTGCACAGATGCACGTGAACTTCTACTGGTTCTGACTTCCCACATACAGAGCACAAAGAGGCTACTTAAACAAAACAGTGAGCAGAAGTTATTAACATTAAAAGCCCAACACTTTATGGGTTTTTCCTTCAACTCGCTGGATGATATGATTGGCAGTTACCAAAAATCAGCCTGAGGCAGGCAAAGTCATGGAATATTTCAGTCCAAATGGTTAATGTTCTGTCACAGTTATAAGCAGCTAAAAACTGTATTTTATAATGGCACATATCAAACAACCTGAATAACATGGAGTGCTACCAGACAGATCTATAATTAGAATTGGGCAAGAATCAGTTTTCCCATAACCTCCAACATTTTTTCGGTTGTACATTGGCGCAAACCCAACAGCTTTTGAGGTTTTACTAAAAAAAGAGAGAACAAACACACTCCTATTAGCTTGGTGATCAGAGTATTCACCTACACTCTCCACTTGCTGGGGATGAACTCTAACTTTAGGTCTTTTTTCCTTTATTTTTTTCCCTGGTATAGCTTTTTCACTTTGTATATTTATTATTCGTTGATCCAGAGAAAGCCTCTAAAGCTCAATACACGAAGATAATCTGGTGTCTCATTCTCCTGAAGCTTGATGCTTAAATGATTTTATGGTTCCAGATCTTAATCTCTAGTTCAGCAGTCAAGAGACTCCCCTGGACTGTTAAAAGTCCAGTGTGAGTCAGACTGATCACGAACTAAATGAATTCCCAGGCTTCCCTTCTCACTCAGAAGTGGGGCTTTCTTTTTTGTGGTTTTTAACAGAAATTTTATCCCTGACATGAGGAATCTTTTCTATGCGGTTTTGGCCAAATCTGAAAGTTCTGCTTCTGACAGATCAATGCTATTCCGAAAGAATTTGTGAAACAATTTCTAGAAACCATTGGAAAACAAAAAGCAGTGTTCTGAAACCTGTGAGATTATTGTCAGGGACATTACAGTGTAAAAACCATCATGTCTGCTTTGGCATGAGACTCACATTACTGCCTCAGTAGAGGTCATTCTGCAGCTTTTTGTTGTTGTATCTAAGTGAACTTTAAGAGGCTTAAGTTAATAAGTAACAGCAAAGTTATCCCTATGAAACCAAACCAGAGCCCGACAGTGTTCTCTGTTTGGTTTGGATGTTGAGGCTGGATGCCTGAACTCCCGGAGAAGACATAGCCATGAAGACAACAACTTTTTCTACTGGCCCCGGTGCTTTTACCATTCCCCATGGTGTAGTGTACTTCTGGTTTGCCCTAAAATTACTACAGCATTAGTGTTCAAAATATATTCATTATTTCTTCTTCCTCTATGGTCTTACAAAAAAACCAGAAATAACCCAAATGCATTAATAGAGGAAAACATTCACAGAGATAATAAGAATAAGAAAGTCAGTTTTGTACAGAGATTGGGAGAGAAAAACAATGAGCATGTTAGTGGCCCAATGTGTAATAAAACCTCCTTCCCAGAAGAAACTAAGTAAAGAAACACATTATTAGCTGGACAAGCTTAGTAATGTCATGAGTCTCTTCAGAAGCAATGATGGTAATTTTGTTTTTCTCTGGTTGCTTAAATACAGTGCCGTGTGTTACATGATTTCTGTAACGCTGGGAGAGCTTGAGGCCTCTGACAGCTGGAGTTTAGAGAGTGCATTGCTGACATCTGGTGGAAATATATATAGTTTAAATGCTGTAAAACTTTAAATAATGTTTATATAGCAGCAGAATTTGCCCTTCATATGAGGGCATTTGGAGACTCTGGAAGACTAGAACTGTAGAAATGAGAAATAAGGGCATATATAATTTATGAAATCTAGAAAATGTGAGCATTTGATGTTTGTTGGTCTGGGATTCTGGGCATGTATTTTCACTGTTTATTCACTAAACTCTTCCAAAAGTGTTGGAACTACCCCAAAACAAAATATGCATGAAGTCTCAAACAACTTGAATACTCCTAGAGCTGCATTTAAAATGTTTATGGACAGCTTTACAAAGATCTGCAATAAGAATATAAACAAGCAATTCTATCAGAAAAATCTTCCTTTAATGAATTTGTATGAATGAATAATGTATCCTGAAAATAGCCACATTTTAAAAAACGGCAAAAAAAGCAGCATTATTTGTGTTCCTATTTAATGCTAATTAACTTTGAAGAAGGGTGGCATGTTTCTTACTGTATATTTTTAGTGACTGGTATCCCATCACCATGCAAATACCAATGAATAATAAATTATACTCTTTCCTCATGCCAAAACTTCAAAAATAACATATGTATTTTCCCGAACACTCATGTTTCTTGCTGACAAGTTAAAAGTCAAAGAACTGTTCCTAAACTGAGAAAGAAGGAGCTTCTTTTTCAGAATCTTTCCACTTACATAAAAATTCAGAGAAAAATGCTCAATGGAAAATCATTATTGAAAATAGTTATTTCATATTTTCAAATTATGGAGTTATCAGAAAAATAAGTACAGAATTTTCAGGTATCTCTGATAAGACAGTTCTTAAAATAGTAAAATTCTATGTAGTTCTTAGAAAAGATTAAAGGTCTTATTTATATGCAACTATTTGCTACTCGAGTCCTCATGTCATATATTCTGTCTCAGACATAGGCCTTTTAAAGTGCTGTGTGTATTGTAATGTGCATTAGTGGCTCGTCCTCAGCCTGATTTGTTTTGTAAAAATTTGGAATTTCTTTAGGCAGCATCTGGGTATAACCTTATATCCCACACCCAGGCAGCTCCCATCCCTGGCTATTTATAGCAGTATTTAATATGAACTGGTTGTCTGCCAGACTCATGAGGTAGTTGGAGTAGTGCTGGAATTACAGAAGTAGTGAAATATTAAAAAAATTGGATTTTTGCTGTTATTTAATAGCAAAAGAAAACAATGCAATCAGCACAGAAACACAGGAGATCTCAGCAGAGATTGCTGTGTTTCACAATGCTGGTAATGACAGATGTTACCAGAGAGCCTCACACACAACAAGGAAGGATGATGATGGAGAACAAAACCAGAGGCTTCTTCCAGGACTGAGGCAGCAGCAGGTGGATGAACCTTCTCTATCTGACAGTCCCTGGCAGGTCAGGACCCAGCTCTGAGTGCTGGCGAACCTCTCCTCAGCAGAAGGGAAGTCTGCTATGTGTCATTATTTTTCAGATTAAATGAAAACACAGAAAAATGGGTGAGCTGAATTTCACATTGCAAAAAACATCCTGGAATGAATTTTTCTCTGGTGCAGCCCTTCTGGAGCCAATTGACTTGTGCTAGGAGAGGTTCTGGCTAAATGACTTTGGAGAGAAGGTTAAACATTCTTCTTTTATTATCCTACCCTGTACCATAACAGGGTCCTTTTGCTTGGCTAGCATAAAACCAATTCTAATGCTAAAATAATTAGAAGACCAGTGTATTTGCTGTTTCAATATGAATAGCTCATGACATATGTCTCTGTGGAAACCTTTTGTACATGTTAGGTACCGTCTGTCAGCCATATTTTTCTCCAGTTCTTTGTGCTATTTTTAATATCATTTTAACCTTTTTATATACACTCAGTCTGTGCCCCTGCCAGAATGGTATGTTACAGGTTGCACAGTTAGCAATGCCTCGAGCTGAGGTTTCCAAGAATCTTCTGCAGTATAATACTATTTCCAATTTCTTATAGCTTTTTTGCTTTAGTAGTATGAACATAAAGTATCTCATGTTTCTTTCAAACTAGATCTTCATTTTGACTAGCTTAGCAAAAGCCTGGGTTTTTGGTCTGGGTTGTTTGTTGGAGTTTTTTCGTTGTGTTTTGCTTGCTTGTTTGTTTGATTTGGGTTTTTGGTTGTTTTTTTCATAGCATAATAGAATGGTTTGGGTTGGAACAGACCTTAAAGGTCATCTACTTCCAACCCACCTGCTGTGGGCAGGAACATCTTCCACTAGACCAGGTTGATCAGAGCCCCATCCAACCTGACCGAGAACACCACCAGGGACACGGCATCCGCAGCTTCTGTGGGCAACCTGTGCCAGTGCCTCACCACTCTCATCATTCTCTCCCCACCTCTTTATTTTTTCTGTCATTCCCATGACAAACTATAACCCCATAAGAAGAAATGTCAAAACTGGGAAATTACATTTATATAATGTATGTATATACATATGTATATATGTATATATATACACACATATATATTTATTTTCACACTCTCCCCATAATATTTAACTGATTTTTTGAGAAAGATACCTTTTTGTCATAATCATGTAGTGCCTTGATCTGTGCTGTATTATTAAAGATCACATCATCTCATCATGGTGCCATTGTCAATGACAGCTGTGGGTCACAATTCCAGAACACGGCGCTATTGCTTCCTCTTCTTGCACCGCCACATGATTATTGGAAAATATGAAAACATCACAGCTGCCCCTTCTGAATCATAGTCTGATTCTCCTGCTTAGAAAAATTCCAGCACCGTATAGTAAGCACATGAATCATAGTAATGCCAATGAGAAAACTACTTAAGTTTATCACCTACGTTTTGTGGTTTACGAGACTAAGTTTTGTGAAAACCAAGCACTGGTGATGAAAATAGTTGTAAAAATAAAAATTTTTATGTATAGACTACAAGTAAGGGAAAAACTCTACTGGTAATGTTCTCTTCGAATATAAAGACAACAAAGTAAAAATCAAGATTCCAACCATTTCATGATACATTTGAAGCTCTTGCAAAATGGAATTAAATTGCATTAGTATAATATTTTAAAAGTCACTGTGCCCATTCAATTTAGCAGAGTTAATAAATAGGAACTAGATAGCATAATAGGAAAGATATATGTAGTCTTGAGGTAGAAGTGAAAAGGCTAAGTTTGTTTGTACAGCTCCTTTTAATTTAAAAAGCTCTATGTTGTGCCAATCATCAAATCAGTGATATCACAGCACTAACCATTAAAAAGCTTGTAATTGAGAAACATCAAACGAGATTATCTAAACCCAAGCAACTTTTGTAGACAAAAGTCTTACTCTTGTTGCAGTGACAAGTTAAATAACACTCAGATCAGAGACAAATAGAAAACATAACATTTCCAAGCTGTTAGAAAAATGAGGTCCTACGTATGACAATGAGCAGCATTAGGAAACATTATAGGTGGCATTGTTAGAACAGCTGGGGAAACTGAAGGAAGCAGATGATTGAAATATCAAGGTTATCAGAAATGAAGAGGAGGATTTGAAATAATGAATGACGTAGAGAGAAAAGCTAACCTGCAGAGCAACACAAATTATTAAATGAGAGAAATAAGGGCTGAAAGATATGAGACCAGTCAAGCAAGATCCGGAGACAGATTAGAAAAAAATAACAGAAGAAAAAGAACTCAAGAGGGAGAGGGGAAAAACAAGTTTTATTAAATACGAACAAAAGCAAACTCATTTCAACGGAAGTAGGAAACTATTAGAGCAAGGCCAGCTGCGGTGCCATTCCCAGAAGCAACATGTACCATTCCTGCTGAGAATACCAGCCAGAAAAGACACATCCTAGAAAAACATAAAGCTTTTAAAATTCATCAACTGTCTGATGAAAATTTAATACTTTTGTGCCATAATGTCTCGGAGGGGACATTATACACCCTTCCTCCTGCTTTCTGGTCGTGCTTTCTGGTGTCTGTCAAAGCAGAGCTTGCAGTTTACTTGAGCTCTTTGAGAAAGAATCTGAGTCTTGGACAGCAGTTTCTTCTGTTAATAAAATATCTACAGAGGTACCTGAAATATTAATAGGGGATATTTGCTTGCAAATACTACCTGAAAAGCACTTTTAGATTCCTTTATATTAAAAAAGCAGGTGCACTTATGGTCCCTAACAATTATTCAATTCAAAGGAAAGATTATTTATATGTTTGATGTCTCAGAAGATAAATTTATAGAAACATTTTAAATCGCCAGTCCTTCTTATATATCTCTTTTCCATTCTGTTTCTTTCAAAAACATTTCAGAATTTTGATGTCTGATGTGTGATGCTTCTTGAGGTCCCATGCTGTCTGTGATTTACAGCAGTTGTAAACATTTAAGTAGCTTACAGATATCTTCAGTTAATTTGTTTTTTTCACCAATCTGAATGCATATCAACGAGGAAATATTTTTCTTACATTTTGTCTTACCTTTGGCATTGTTCAGAAGGTGGATCCTTTGCAGACTATAAGAAAAATAAAAGAGATGGAGGGTACTTTTTAGAAGATCAGGTCCTAATTAGTCTGAATATGCTGATTTTGCCTGTGCCTTTGAAATTTCTTGATCATCAAGGAAAAGCAGCAGGAGAAGTGTGTAGGTTCAGAATGAGGTAACTAATAAGTACATTTGTTCTAATATACTTTCAGGTAATTCTCTGGATATTTAGAATTTATATAGATTCTTCATCAAAAGATGTCTTTTACGTCTGTTTCAGTACTCTAGGTCCACTGCATTTACTAGGATAGAAACAGGAATTAATTTGGGGAAATATTACAGTGTATGTCCTGCAGATGGTCATAAATGTTGTCACTTATAGTACCCACATCTAGGCCTGGAGCTTAAACATTTTCTAACTGCACAACAGTGATGTTGCATAGCAGTTTGGGAGCAGATGCAAAGCAACAACAGAAAAAACTAACCTACAGAAGTGTCCCCAGATCAGTCATGCTGACAAAATCTTCTGTGACCATTTTTCTTTTACTTTTTGATTTTCAGGCTTTTATTGTCTACAAATATCATTTCTCTCTCCAGATAATTATAAAGCAGTTGGTATAACACTATGCAACCTACTGCAAGCATCACGTTACCGTTGCATCTAGTATTTCACAAGAATGTTTTATAAATTACTGCAAGTTTCTGGTTCTGTAGGGGAATTTGTAGCCAGGGGACCATATTTGAAACATGAATGTGAAATTCCACAAACAGAAGAGTGCTTATTTCTTCAGAACCTGGAACAATTTGTTAGATCAAAGCTAGTGTCTGCTTCCTCTTTCTGAAGATGGCGTCTCTGTTAATTCATAAGTCCCAGCTGATATAAAGTAATTCTCACTGAGATCTGAGCTGCATTGGTAAAGGTAATTTTGCTACTGGAAGGAAATAGGAGACAATGAAAACTACATATAGATAATTCTTAAGATAAAGTAATGTTTGTAAAAAGAGTTCAATTATTCCTTCAATAAAAGAACTTCAGGGCATATCAGTCCTGTCTTTCTCACGAGTGTGATAACATTTTAGGCAAAGGGTTGTTTCTTTCTGATGGATTAATTACTTTTTATGTCCCTTACCTAGAAGATGAGTACTCTTAACCCAATATATTAGGGATGCCTACCACTGATATCACAGCAGCAGGGTATACAAGCAAAACAGAATTTCTTCCCTCTCATATCAACCTTATGTCTTGGTACATATTTTAAACATTTTGAATCTATAAATTGAATTTTTTCCACTTTCAAAGAATATATGATCTTGTAAATGTGGAACAGTTCTAAGTGTATAGGGAAAACTCCCAGAATTATAAACTATGAATGAAAAATGTGGTAAGCTTTGTCTTTTTATTTTGTTGTGGTTCCATCTCAGGAAGTGATCTTTATTTCTGTGAAGTTAATATGTTATTCACGAAATGAAATGGTTTATAGAAGTGTGTCTATCTTTCATGAAAAACCTTTAAGCTTATCCATTGTTCATAACCTGTGCATCTTTCAGAATTTTCTATTTGTTGCTCATGGCTTCTCAGAGACAGCAGAGCATGGTTTGACTCATAGCATGAAGTACTATGTCAAAATCTACATTCTTTCATTCAAAGAAAAGTAAATCTCAAACAACTGAACAAGCTGAAATTTAAACACATTGAAGCCCTCTGAAAAATACAACTATACTATTCAGACAGAAAACAAAGCATTACTGCAACGTTTTCCCCTGAGTTTACTCTGGGGCTTTAGATATTTTTTAAAAAAGGAAGTAAAAATACCATTTTTTTAGAGACCCACCTCATTTCAAGGTAGATGACCATTTGCCTAAACGGAATTGAGAAGTTTCCATTTTGCATTGCGGTATAATGTCAGATTAGTTGAAGGTAAATTTCCTGACAAGAATCCAAGAATAAATTAATTTTTCAATATTGTAAAATGCTTATGGTGTTTTTGTTTCTAAATATCTCCCTTAAGGAACTGAAATTCTATTCCCCACTAAACTTCTGATAAACCCACTGGTAAAGTGGTTGTCTCCTTCTCCATATGGTGTCTGTCCAACATCAAAGGTGAGGAGTCTGGATCCCATTGTTGAGGTAAGCCTTGCCATAACGCATCAGAGAGCCTGATACTTTTCCTGCAGCAACAGCATTTAGATCTTTTCAAGTTCACCCTCTCATTGCCCAATGAAAAGACTGGCATACTGGGAAGTGGGAACTCAGGTTTGCTCTGTCTTTCTGGCAGGCAAACAGGGAAGCTGAAATCTTCCTCCCACTTCCCACTCATTACATGTGAGTGCTGGGATGACCAAAAAAAATAAGGCTACCCTGTAAATTAAGCAATGCTCAGGTATGGACATGGGCTCTCTGTACTCTTAAATTGGTGTCCCAACCAATTAGAATGTCTTAAACTGGAGCCAAACATGGTTCTGGCTGGAAATGATCAGCAGGATAGGAGAATTTCTCAGTTTAGGAATTTGCATGGACCCAGAAGTACCCCACAAAGAGTTTGGATGTGTCCAACATATTCTGAAGGCAGAGAGAGCTTGGCAATAATTAATAATGTCAGACTTTGCCTGTTGGGTCTGAGACACAAAGACCAGATCACAGCAGTCTCTACAAGTACAGCTATAGCAAAAAGTAGCAGTGACCAGCTAGTAAGCCATGCTTAGGTCAAAAGTACTGAAAAATAATAGGGCCCAATATCTTCCATTCTGTAGTCTTCATCTTAACCAGCAAACCACTGGTTTTGACGTTGATAATCATCAAAGACCTCAGAAATGAGCTGACGTTGTTCAAGGAGAATGACACTGGACCTGAGGTACCAAGAAGTAATGAATTAAAATTAAATGAAAATTTATTTCATAAACATTAAGTTCCAAAGTGCAAATTTTGATAAACAGCGGAAACTAGACAGTTAATTCAGCTGGACTTGAATTTGATACTTGAATGTAGAAGAAGCCTTAAAGCCAAGGGTGCAAAACTTATCACGAGTCTCTGTCTCAAAATTAAAAAATTAAAAAAAAAAAAGGGAACTTTCAGGAAATGATTTCAGACTTGACCAGATTAAAAAAAAAAATATTGTAAATAAGCAGAGTGCCTACACTTATTAGCAGAAAAAAGGACTGATCAACGAAGAAAACTGCCTTAGAGGCCAAAAAATTTGTAGATAAATTGAGAATAACAAAGAGTCAAGCTGAGTTGGACCTTGCAAAGAATATTAAAGCACATAGCAGAAGATTTTTCTGCCATGTGAATAAAAAGAACAAGGGTGGAAAAATAAGTAGGGCCAGAATGTAGTGATGATAGAGTAGAAATGAAGGCTAAATCAAGTATAGGCTGAAAACTGAATTATGCTTTAGCTCAGATTTCAAGGAAATAAGCAGAGATTTTGGACATGGAGAAAAAAACAAGGACACATTTTTTAATGTATAGAAATGGAAACCAGCAGAATCAAGGTAGAAACACAGACTGAGAGTTTTAATGTACTCCAGGAGGTAAAAAGTGGAAAATAAGTACAATCTCGAGAGGAAAGTGGCAAACAAAATTTAAAGTGCTGCAGCAGCTATTTTTAATAAACGCATGAAACCTGTTTGGTGGCTAATATTTCGAGAGACATCACACACACGGTAAAGAAGTTGGAATAAGAAAATGGTCTGACCAACCAGAGATCACCTAGATTTTAGTTCACCAATCTGATGTATTTTAAAAAAGACTGAAATAAAAGAATTATTAAAGGCACGGAGATCAGTTACTGAAAGAGTTTATCTAACTCAGATAATGATAAACTAACCATCCATTTTCTTTCTTTTTTAATAATAGTTTCCAGACAGAGGAAATGATGCAAATATAAACTTTCTGGACATTGATGAAAACTTTTAATGTGGCGGCTACTGAGAAATTACCAGCAAGGCCAGAGAAGAGGGGTTCGGTAATGGAACTGCAAAGCTGATTAGGATTTGGCCAGAAAGGGCACTAGAGCCAGTGGCATGAGGGGAAATCCAGACTGGGAGGAGATGACTTTGTTGATTTGGTATTGATACAAAAGATCTTCCCTGAATCCTGTAAGAGGTACAGAATTAGAAGGCGGTGGATGTGGAGAACTCAGTGATATCAAGAATTGTGGGACTGGGCTGGGCTTCAACAAGATAAAAATTGCATTTGGATGTGTCTCTTTATGGGGTGGTGATATGAAGACCTAATTGGCTGGAAATTGCTGATATGATGATGAATTTCACAATATGAATTCTTTGCAAGATTACTAGCAAAATCATGCAGAGATAAGTAAGGGATTATTGATGTTTTACAAAGTACTAATAAGATGTTACTTTTTAGTCTTGCATGCAGTTCTGGTAACTAGTGCTGAGGAAAGATGGGTGCAGAAAAGAATAGCAGATATGGTCAGAGAACAGTGGGTTTATTTAATTTGTCTTGCCTGGCAAATCAAAATCAAGAAGCAATGTGATTCTATATATTCTACACACTCTATAAATACATCAGAGACATAAATATCACAAGAAAAGAACAGTGATTTAAATGAAAGGATGATGCTGGCACAACAATAGAAAGGCATAAATTGCTCCCTGAATAGACTCAATCTGGAAATCAGAAGATTCTTATCTGTTACAGCAGTTAGATCCTAGAACAGCTTTGCAACAGGAGCAGTGGGAGCAGAGAACCAAACTCTCTTGAACTGAAGTTCAAAGCTTTACTCCAGGTGCACTGACATGCTATTTGCTTGTAAGACTGCCAGTCTGGTGGCTGGCCCAGCAGTTTCTACTGAGGTGTATCATCCTGTTATCTACGTGTATATTCACATACACATATGCACCTTCACATACACACACACACACATTCACAAAACTCCAATACTACATTGCATCAAAACCCAGGAAAATTGTATGAATCAATGAGCTGATTATTGGGATCATGACGAGGCAATTTCTGCTTGTGAAAAGCTAAAAAGATTTATGTGCTTGAAATCCCTAGACAGTGGTTACAAGCTGTGAATGCAGGAAATACTCTGGGGCTGCTGTTAGTCCCTAAATAACAAAAAAGGAAATGCTGATGGGAAATGCTGGCTTAAAATTTCATGCTGCCTTTAAGCAATAAGAAAGGACAAATCTGCTTCTTTGAAACAAAGTAGGCCAAAAGCTTCTGAATTCTGTGCATTTCTATTATAACCAGCTATTGACACTTTAGGAAATGAATAAATTTATAGCAGAAGCAATAGGTTAATTTAAAAAAAAAGCCCAAATTCTATTTCATAGCATAATACAATGGTTTGGGTTGGAACAGACCTTAAAGGTCATCTACTTCCAATGCACCTGCCATGGGCAGGGACACCTTACACCAGACCAGGCTGATCAGAGCCCCATCTGACCTTGAACGCTTGCAGGGACAGGGCATCCAGAACTTCTCTTGGCAAGATGTTTCAGTGGTTTACCAGCTTCACTGTAAAAAAGTTCTTCTTTATACCTAATCTAAATCGACCTTATCTCAATTTAAAACCATTAACCCTTTTTCTACTGCTACTGATCCAACTAAAAGGTTTGTACTCATCATATAATCCCCCTTTAGTTACTGGAAGGCTTCTATGAGGACTCTCCAGAGCTTTTTCTTCTCCAGGCTGAGGAGCCCCAGCTCTCTCAGCCTGTCTTCACAGGAGAGGTTTTCCAGCCCTCTGATCATCTTCATGAGCTCCTCTGGACTCACTGTAACAGGTCCATATCTTATTTATGTTGAGTACTCCAGAGCCGGACACAGAACCCCAGGTGGGGTCTCACCAGAGCAGAGCAGAGGGCCAGAATCCTCTCCCTCAACCTGCTGCCCATGCTGATTTGGATGCAGCCCAGGACACAGTTTTCTTTCTGGGTTGCAAGTACATGTCGCCAGGTTGTGTTGAACTTCTCATCCATCGATACCCCCAAGTCCTTCTCCCCAGAGCTGCTCCCACATTCTCTGACCAGTCTGTACTTGTACTCGTGCTTGCCATGACCCAGGTGCAGGACTTTGTCTGTTGAAGTTCATGAAGTTTGCACAGACTCACCTCTCTAGCCTGTCAAGGTCCTGTTGGATGGCATCCCTTCTCTCCAATATGTAGACCGCATCACACAGCCTAGTGTCATTGTAAAACTGGTTGAGAGTGCACTCATTCTTCCTGTCTGTGTTTCTGACAGAGGTGTTAAACATTTTTCCTGTTCTGAAGTTGAAAGCCATTTTGGATGCAACTGGATGCAGCCATTCCAAGCAATGCTTTCACTATTTGATCCTAATACTGCCATGCATAAAGCAGCAATTGTAAGGGTTGAGTGGCTCTGTTAAATTCACTTCCAATGTTATCCTCTGCCAATGGAAATAACTAGCATGAAACAACCCATAACTATCCTACTGAATTCTCTTACACTCCAGAACAGTGTGGTGGCATCCAAAGTCACTGTTCAGAGGGCTTTCTGGTCCACTATAACTTCCACACTTTCCTAGGAATTGTCTGGGAGTGTGCTCATTGACCTGGGTCAAAACCATGCCAAGGACTCTGCTAACAATTTAACAGTATATATGACTGACTGACTTCCAGTACCCCAGGAATGCTCTCTGGAACTGGTTAATTTACGAGTGCACATATAATCAAGGTGTACCGTTGCCTCTTGTTCCTTTGATCCCCTAGTAAATCTTCCCCAGCAGCAAGGACAATATGGAGGCCAAATCAGAAATTCAGTATTAACTAATTTTCCCAACTATTGCTTAAAAAGGTAAAATTTCTCTACAGTGCAGAAATAAGAACATCATCTGGATCCAGCATGTTGAGGATATGCATCGTATTTGAAACTTCAAGAGGCCTCTCTACAGATGTCTGACCGAAAAGGGTCAAAGCCTTTCAAAGCCTATAGCTCATGGATTAGGGCCTTTGACTGATGAGAATATCCACAGCATATGTTAGAGCTGAGGATCCTTGCCTGCCTTCTCTGGCTCGTGCTAGGATTTGGAGTGGGTCTAACTACAGGAATATTTGGTTTGCACGTGTGCTCATGCGCATCCAAGAAAGAAAGTAATGAAATGGTATTGACAAGCCATTTTCATTTTCCATGAATGAAGGTAAAGAACGGCAACTAACAAACCAACTCCTGGTTTAGGACAAGGCACAGGAGACACAGGATTCTCACCTGTAAGTCTTTATCCTGCTGTGGATTCTCTTTATCTGTGTGTATCCTTCCTCTGCAGCGGGCACAAGGTCAGACGGAACACAAAAAAATATTATTTTTTATCATTTCCACCATATTCAATCTGACTCCTTTAGGTGCCATCAGAGCTGCTGCCTTTTGTTGTGAGCATTGTATCAGTGGTTTTAGTTCACTGTCTCAAGGAAAGTGAGCATCATTGTATGTCAAAGGCCATAGTTAAAGTGCAGTGTTAAGAGCACAAAGCAAAGATCCATCTATGATGAGACAGTTTTTCCCTTGTCACACACTATATTTTTCCCTAAGGGCTATCATGCAGTGTTAATTTCTGCTATGGCTTAAGACTTCTCCTTTGTCTCTGCCAATGCTTTTGTGTTCTTTTCGTTAGACATATTGCTACATCCTTGGAAGTATATACATTCCCTCTTCAAGCTTGCTCTCTCTTGCTTTTCTCTTGGAAATTCTATGTGTGGGAGCTTTGTGGACTCAGTAGGTGTTTTGGTGTTTATTGGAGTGCTGGGGAGGTTAAGAGGTTCACTGCCCTAAGTGCTGACATTGCTGCCTTTCACACTTTAAAATAAGAACCTAAGTCACATAACTTCTGAATTATATACTGGAAACAGCAGAAAAATCAGTGAGTACTGAACAGAGGCATGCAGTTCAAGTGCTTTCACCCTATTCCATCACTGCATTTCAGTCCAAGATCAAGGACAATAGGAAAAAGCCTTTAAGTTGTCCTTAGAACTAATCCTAGATGGAGGTACAAGAGAGTCAAGCACCTAGTGCTCTTTGTGTCTCACGATATCTGACTGCCTCTGGCTTGCTGTCGACTGGGGCAAATGGTTTCATATTTTCATTTTATGATCTGAAATTTCTATATTGTCACATATGAAATCGAGATAATGCAGCTTTTGCACTGCAATTCAGGACCTATACGTGCAAATGGGCTAAAAATTTAAAGATTAATACTTACATTGTCATTAGATTTCTTTTGTCAATAGCAATAACCTCTGACAAAGAGTTTCTGGGATTAACTCACTTGATTGCTTCTTTACAGTGTTAGGAGCTATTTTCCCTATTTTAGGAGAAATATCTCTTCATAAGCAAAAACGTAGATATTCTGTTCTGCTTCAAAATACATTTCATGTTGAATAAAGTAACATTTATGCACAAAAGAAGAAAGTCTCTTTCTCCTGCCTGATAAAAATGATTACATCAGAGTCCTGTTACAATTGTTTGAGAATTTAGGGAAGTTAGCGATTATTTTTCTGTACTCTCTCCAACTAAAATGTTGTGTTCTATACAAGTAGTCCTTTTCCCATTGGTGTGAATCCCAAGAGCGCATTAAATAATACACTTCTAGTTGTAAAACAGATGGAAAAGTGTTTAAAAAGGTGCCAGGTTTATTTATGGAAGCATGAAATTGAATTTAATAGGAGAATTTTGCCAGTATGAAATGTGAACTCTCAAAACAGGAAGTGGATTTTATTGCTTATTTATTTTATTACCGGATCAGCTGCCCAGAACTGTAGAATCCTTCCTCTGAGGAATTATTTACTTTCCAACTCTGAACCAGAACATCTTGACCATCAGTTGTTACATCTTCTGGCTGCCAGATTCTCAACTATAAACATATGTGGTGCTGTCTATCTCAGATGATCTTCTGCAGATTTATATAGAGAACATTTTAGCTTTAGATTTATTTCTTGATTTAAAACGGTATGGACTGAATTGACTAAGCCAAGGGAATGAGAATTTTCTTTAGCTCTTGACTGCCATTTAGTTAATAATATTCTATTTTTAGAGGGTTTAGGGCATGTATTCATTATGCACAAAAGATAAAAGAGCTAAAAGTCAAATTAGGCAAATTATTTCTTCTCCTCTGCACCTCCAAACAATGACTAGTGAAAGAACAGGTGCTATTCAGCTTCCAAGAGGTGAGCAGCATTTGAGGAAATTGCACAGGGAAACAGTGTCCCACGTTTTCAGGGGTCAGTCTAAGCCACTGTCCCTGGATGGAGTCGAGTAAAGCTGTTGACTGCTGGAGACTGTCTGTAAACCTGTACCTGGCTGTTGTCACCTTTTCCTGTACATCTGGCCAGTATGTAGAGGTATTTGGGATGGTGAACAAGCCTCCAATTTCAATAAAGATGTGATAACTTAGAGATCACATTTTTTAAAAAAAATCTATGGAAATATATTTTTCAGGTTATTAGGCTGTATTAATGAATATGATTTGACACCTCCACAGAACTGGATGCCCGTATTTGCTAGAACACAGCTGCACCTTTGTGGTTATTGCTGCAAGGATAAATGCCTGCAATGGCAGCTTCTGTTTAGAGGAATCTGAGGCTCAGACAGTGCTCACTGTCACAATGCGAGGCCGTGTTAGAGCAAAGCTCAGAGTTCTGCTCCCCGAGCTCGTGGTGTCGTGCTCCGCTGGTGCCACAGTGCCCGTGGGCAGAGTTCTGACAAACACCCATCGCGTGCATGTGCAGAGTGCACTTGTGCTCAGCTCAGTGCTGGCACTCATGGACACTCACAAATTTCCATTTTATGCAACAGCACTAAATGTTTTCAGCATGAAACTCATGCATGTGCAGTTTTGCATTGGAAACTGAAAGAAGTGACAGCCTGGATCTCGCTGCTCTCAGTTTGCCAATTATGGATAAAGATTGAAGGCAATGTGGAACAATATTATGGTCATGATCCAAATCCCACGTAGGAAAGATGTGGTTACAATAGGCTTTGTAGCAGGCATTAAATCTCCTCAAAGTGCATGTGACTTTCTTATACTCACCTGTGTTGTACTGTTGTCTCTTCTGATTATTAAATCACTTGTAACTGCATCACACCTTGTTGTGACTCTCCCCAGGACAAAAGCTTTTCTCCAAGACATTCAGAGTGCCTGGGATCCAAGTGCATGGATATTGTGAGGGCTGATGACATAGTCTGGGGAACCAACTCCTTCAAAATAAAACATTTTAGTGAAATGTGTATTTTCATAAACAATTGGACCTAATCCTTTGTGCAAAGGAAAACAAAAGGAATCTGAACATGTAAAAGAAAACTCCCCTTTTTAAGTTTCTGCTATAAATGATAATACAAAACTCATGAGTTTTGTGAGATTTCATATTGAGCATGGGAGCTGTTCATCAGCTTTATTAATATGTCACAAGCAGAAATTCTGACATATATCAGAACTAATTAAGCTTATTTTTGTGCTTTTTATTTCTTGGAGACAGACTGTTCAAGTTCAGAAGGGCATACAGTATCTAGCAGATCTGGCAATTCATTCAAATATGGGAGTAAAGCTCTTCTTTTAGTTCTGGCCAAAATTCCTCCAAGTTTTGTACAATGGGTTTGAAAGCTCTTATATATTTAAAGAAAATCCTTTCAACTCGCTCTAGAGTCCTGCTTTATGTTTCATATTGCTTTGAACTTATTACCTCTTTGCAATGCCTTGGAACATTAGTTTGGGAGCATTTAAAGCTAATGATTAAATGTATAGTGAAACAACACTTTGATGTTGCCAGAAGCAATTAATTTTCCCTATTTATACACAAAAGGTCATAAAAGACTGTGTTATGACAAACTAAATGATTCAGTGAATTCAAAGCAAGTTAATTGAATTCGAAAGGATTGTTACTACTTGGTGGAAAAAAAGTATCCATCAAGCCTTATCTTAAGTCAGAAAGCTGTGATTAACTTATGGAGTTTTGAATGCTTTTAAAATTAGAAAAGAAATTATTAATTTGTCAGCTACGGAAAACCAGCCAGTAACGGGTTCATTCAGAATCAAACTTTCACTGAAAATAGCTTACTGTGTATAGATAAATGAAGTTTATGAGCTTACAGAAGTCACTGAGAGAGACACATTTGCACACAAGCAGCCTGACCATGGTATGTTCTGTGCACAGATGCATGTTGAACTTTATTAACAAATGGAAAAATGTACTATATATTTTTACTCCTACAGTTTTATAGGCAGAGCATCTCACCCTTCATTGAATCCATCTGCTGGAGACAACAGACAAGATCAGAATATAAATCACTCAGAGACAGGGCCTGGAAGTCAGGTTCTACAGCTTCTAGAGCTCCATCTGCCTATGAGCAGGCACACCATGCTTTAGAACAGACGAGGGACCCCACACATGTGCCCATGCACACTCACACATACACACCCACAAATGTGCATACGTGTATCCATGTATTCCAAAACTGTGGACATGATTAAACATAAAGGAAACCTACATCTTCTGCCAGTTAAAAAAAAAAAAGGAAAAAGAAAAAAAAAGAAAAAAGAAAAAAAAAGTCAAAATGGAAAAACGCAAAAGAATTAAATTACCACGGATTTAAGAACATAAAGGGTTTATATTTAACATAATTAATTTCTCAGTTTCCACCAAAATATAGAAAGTTTCTATTTCAGGCCAAATCTTCATCTTATTTCTCAGTTTAAGAAATATGTTTGTTACACTGTCTAAGAGATACACAAATTCTAAACATATTCCTGCATGGTAAAATTTCTAAACTGATAATGCTGTGGGAACTAGCTATCAGGAAAAGAAAAAAACTGCTATGCATCTGCCTAGGAATCATCCCCAAACCTTCTGATAAAATGAAGGTAATAATTTGGCTTTCCTCCTCCTTTCCCTTCCCCGTGCCCCTTTATCGCCTTTTAGTCTCTTCAGAATAAAGCAATGAACTTCTGTTTTTTACAATGTGCTAAAACAATTTGATGAATAGAGCTTAGACTGTTCAACACATAGATTGTTTGCAGACCTCCAGAGCATTTAGGGGTATTATTTTTATTTTAGAAGTTACACAGTCTTAGCAAGAACCTTTTCTTTGAATGCCAGGATCCCAGTGAAGAAAAACCCTGAAGGTTTCTGGGTTCAGTTCAGTTGCATTTGAGACATACTTGGGAATGCAGCATCTCTGTACAGGGATTGCAGATGTATAGTTCCCACAGAAAGTCCATATCCTTCCCAAGAGAAGCTAGAAGCCAGGAAGACATGCCTGGTCATCTCAATTACTATCAGGCATTTAGGTTTGGGTTAATAAGTTGTGCCTTAATATACAGGCAGTCAAAACCTCAATATTCTCCTTAACCTTTGTGAGAGCATACAGAGTCTTTGGGTGATGAGGAAAAATTATCTGCAAAAATTAGCGCTGAAGAAAATAACCAACTTCATAAATATCTAGAGGGACTTCACAAAACACAATAACTACTTTTCACGTTTCAGTCTATCCAACAGAATTTCTAGCTCATACAGCACCAATACTGTGTATAAGAGTGATAAAGAAAGAGTGTGACTTGAAATGATCTGAACAATTGTAATTTAATGAACTGGTTCAAGTGAGGACAATAAACTGTTAATAAGAAATGCTGGGAGAAAAATCAGACCTCTGCCCATAAACCTTGTCTCTAAAATACAGTTAGATGTTAAACTCTGTGTTGGATTTTTAACTGGAAATTATGTCCCTAGATCATCTTGTAGACATGAAAGAGCACCACGTTTTCAGTTAGAGGACTGACTGTTTAGGTTTTGCCTAGAAGGTGTTGTCTGTTTTAACAACTTCTGTCTCTTTGGTCATACAACAAAATATTAATTTTTTTTCTTATTCATAGAGAAATCTGAATCACTAACTGTTAGATATGTTTGGTCTCCTAGAAACTATTCCTTTTTTTCCCCCTTTAGATGTCACTGACAATAAACAACAAATTGACTCTTTGCGGTTCTTACCTAAGACAAGGGTGAATCAGGCTCTAGTTTTACTCTACTGAATATTTGATTATTTATTCAAAATGGAACAGCTTCAAAAATATTTTCCTTAAAAATGTTCAAACAAATCATCTTGACATTTCCAATATTTTTTTTTGGCTGAAACAATCGGTCAAATCTGGTACAAATTTGCAGATAGTTTCCATCAACACGAAAGTGCATTTTTGAGAAAACAAAGAATTCTCCCATAAAAATTGCCTGGCTCTAATCAGGGCTGAGGCAATTTTGCACATGCCAACCAGCAGAAAATTAGGTATTGGATAAGCAAGACTGGCGAGGATCTGGGTTCTACCTAAATCCCCTTGTGGCCTTCGTCCAAAGTGATTAGCCCCAGGTCAAACAGAAAGACTGTAGTGAATCAAGCAAATTAAATCCAACTCTCCTGAGCTATTGGATAATGTGCTAGTCCCAAGACCTCCCTTCTTGGAGTCTGGAAGGGAGGAGGTTATTAAATATAAACATGAAGTAACATCCTGCTCTATGGAGGCCCAAAGCACGGTGTTCTGGAGAAGAGGCAGGGGATTACACGTGCCCCTCAGCTGGACCTGTTCCAAGGAAACCCACAGCAACTGTCTCTGCCAATGCCGGGGCAGTCAGTGTCCCTGAGCAGTGTTCTGCAGCTCAGAAGGCCACTGAGGAGGTGTCCTGTTAGACTAAGATGCACTGAGCTGCAGCACAAAACACTGCTTTAATGTGGACTTGGAATTGAAGGGAATTATTTCCTTTAAAACACTGTAGAACAGAGTAATCCTCAGATTTATTTTGATTAGAAATCTGGATACCTTCTTGGCAGTGTTTATTAGATCTTAATGTAGTTCAGTTGCAAAGCCAGATATTTTGCTTTCTCCTCCTTTGAATCACTGACTGTTATTTTCTCTGTTAATGAATCTGGACAGTTTTAACTGTCAGATACTAACATAGCTCTCTGAATAAATTGATTGAATTTAATATGAACCCACCTCCGTGTTCAAGCTAAGAATGAGCCTGAACAGAAGTCTCCAGAGTTTCCTAAAATTTCAGGGAGTTTAATAGTGGAAAACTGATTTTGAACCACTGAACCTGAAGTGACTGCATAGTTTTGGTTTCATACTGATGTCAAGTCAAAAGAAGATTAAACTCCGACTGCAGCTTAGATGCGACCCAAGGTGAATAAACTACATCTGAATATTTCAGGGACAGCTATCACTGTCCTTGGAACTGATTGTTCACTTCATCTTCCTCCTCCTTTCCACACACCTTTTTTTTTGAAGTAGATTGGAGCACCAACAACTAAAAACTGTTTTTCACTTCTAAGTCTAGTCTTAAATGAGTTGGCGCCTTAAAAAAAATAGAAACATATTTCTGTTGCAGGTAGACATTTCCATTCCCATCAAAGCAGAAATTAATGCAAATCTTATTTCTCAATAACTGCACACTTCTGAAAAGTATTACCCCTATATCCATCCATTTGTTAGATCTGCATACATCTTCCCACCCGTAACTGGAGGAAACGCTCCCTACCCTCTGCAATGCTGCAGGTAAGTATACAGGATGTCATGGTGCTCTTTGGCCTTTCAACTACAGATTCTGAGGTATCATTGAGAGAGGCAAGAGTGGGAGGTTCAACATTCAGACCATTCTCCTAAAACTGATGTATTTGTTGATAATCTCACTGTCTGTGCTGAAGTGACAACCCACATGGGAAAACACCTTGTGGGTGATTCCGGTAGAAACCTGGTTTACAAGGAGCTGAGTTTGGGATTCTTGCAGACAGTGAGCAACCAGACTTGCAAGACCACATAGTGGTCATAGACACCTGTGCAAAAGCATACCAGGGCTTAACGAAGATGTCAGAGGTGGAAACAGCTTTTGCCATTTGCATTTGGCTAGGGTGTGTTCAGGAGGCAGAATGAAGATTCATAACCAACAGTTCCACAGCAAACGAAACTGGTTCAAGTGCAGTGGAACAGATAATTGTTCAATCCCAGCTAGTTCCAGATTTCTTTGTTCTTTCTCCCCTCTCACTGCTAGAAGGTGTCAGTTCTGCTGAATCTGAGCCCAGCTTTTAACATTTACCACCACAGAAATCAGCCCCACTGTGTCTTGACACAAGAAAGAATTCTGTGTACGTTAAAGATATGAAGAACATCCTAATCTAGGAATAAAGCTTTTGAAAAAGGATTTAGTTAATTTTCTAATTAAGGGAAAACCTAGGTCCATCAATATATTGTATTAAGGAAAAACCTGAATAGATCTTCCTGATGGCAAAGAAACTGATCTAGATACTCTAGCAGTTAATAAACAAGTCACAGCTTCAGGCCCTGGAATTGAAATTTAATGAAGAAGGAGACAGAGCTCTCCAGCTCCTCGGGGAAGGCAGGAAAGATCCGCATTTCAGAATTTCATAGAAAATTCTTACTGGCTTGGTCATGACTTATCTCAGTGTGCTGGTTTTGGCTGGAGTAGAGTTAATTTTCTTCACAGTGGCTGGTACGGGGTTGTTTTGTGGAACACAGGGTTTATAATATAGAGATGTTTTTGTTATTACTGAGCAGGGCTTACACAGAGCCAAGGCCTTTTCTGCTTTTCATGCTGCCACGCTGGGGAGGAAGTTGGGGGTACATGGGAGGCTCAGAGGAGATACAGCCAGGACAGGTGACCCAAACTGACCAAAGGGATATTCTACACCATAGGGCATCGTGCTCAGTATATAAAGTGGGGGCAAGGAGGAAGAAGAGGGGACATTTGGAGTGATGGATTTTGTCTTCCCAGGTCACCGTTATGTGTGATGGGGCCCTGCTGTCCTGGAGATGGCTGAACACCTGCCCGACCTTGGAAAGCAGGGAATTAGTTCTTTGGTTTTCTTTGCTTGGGTGTGTAGCTTTTGCTTTTCCTATTAAACTATCTTCACCTCAACCTGTGAGCTAAACCATGGCACTCAGCAAAACTTCTGGGACGGGAGTGATCATGGTGTTGACCATCAAATTAAACTGAAGTTAGTCAAATCATGTTTGGGAATTGTTACCCTTAATTTATTGATTTCTGAAAAATAATGTAAAAATTGTTTCACAAAGCCAGAGGTTTTCTTAGGCATCAGAGCATGCTTTCTTGCTAACATCATAACACAACTTTTCTGGGTTATTCCAGCATTGCCTGTGGCAAGTGTGGTGACAGGACTTTCAGGAACAGCTGAGGACAGCTTCAAAGTATCACTCATTATCTTGTCTTTTACACTTTACTTTTCCAATTAGAATATTCATTTTCTACCATATTGAGTAGATTAAGAAATTAAAATGCAATTTTTACTGGCTACGATGACAGATAATTTCTGTCACATTTACAACAACATTTAATGTGTTGGCATGGTTACCCTTTTGCTACATTGCTAACCATAAACAGTTTTTGCAAACTAGCCAAGTAATCTAGTTGAAGAAAAATATCCTTCTTCTCCCCTTAGTCCCCTCCACGCCCTTCAAACCAATGCGCTTCCACACAACATCTTTCTGGGACAGTTTCTACATTTTGACATGTCTGAAGCACACTTAATTTATATCAAGCAAATTTCTTAGTTCCTGAATCTGCCCTGCACAACTCAATAGATCAATACCACAGAACAGCATTGGATTGAAATCCAAGTGCCTTTTTTCTTGGAGAGCAGCACTGACACTTTGTACGGGATTTTGTTTGAAATTAAGACACTTAGATTTAAAGATAGGATTAAGTTCACTTGATACATTAGTATATATTTTGTTATAGAGGTTATATAATCCATATGTATAAAACATATGTTTTTATCTTACTATAGATTTATATTTCTTTAGTTTGAGTACTTTTAGGAAGACATTCTTTGCCGAGAGGGTGATGAGGCGCTGAAACAGGTTGCTCAGAACATTTGGGGATGCCCCAATGCTGGCAGTGTTCAAGGCCAGCTTGGATGGGGCTTTGAGCAACCTGTCCATGGCAGAGGGGTTGGAACTAGGTGATCCAACCCAAAGCACTCCATGGTTTTATGATTCTACTATTCAGTGTTGCAACTATTCTCTAGCAGAGCCTTTAACTTTAATATTTTTCCTTGGCCATGGTGGGCAGGAAATGAGAACATGCAGGTCACGCATCCCACCTGGACCTGACAATATCTATGCATGAAGAGGCTGATAGCTTGTCTGTTGAAAAGAGGAATCAACTATTCAAGCAACTTCTAAAATCAGTTCTGACTCCTGCTGTGAACTGAGGAGCCTCAAAGGAGGGCAAGAGGAAGCTTCAGCTGAAGATCAGCCTTCAAGGTGAAATGTTGTGACTCATGCTGTGAGCACTGTAAGTGGCAACAGCCATTTCTGAAGAGAAAGGTAAGACAGGAAACAGTGAAAAGGAGCAATTCCTCTTGTGTCAAGACTTGCTTAAAGGCAGGATAAGATGAAATGACACCAGCTAGATCCATGGCAAGTCTGTTTTGAGCTGAAAGGTAGATTTGCTATAGGATTGTCTCAAGCAACAGGTTTTGTGTTGGGGTATCTTCAATGCCTTGGCAATTAGAAACTGCTCTATCTACCCTTGGAGTAATTCCTTTCAAGCTGTACTAAACGATAAGATCTAATGCTCAGGTGATTTATGATGATATTTACAGTTGGTTGCATTTTACTGCCTATCTGGAAAGAAATTAGACTCTTCTATTTATAATAAGCAATTTAGGGCAGTAATTGTTTCTAATATTTTGCCTAGTTTTAAATATGACAATTTTAATGGGCACTGATTCTTTGTAATTAAGGAAAACTTCATCACTATACTGTTGTTTTAACTAAAGGCTCAGCAAATGTGGATGTAACCCACTATCTGACAAAGACCAACAGCCTGATTAGGCAGCAATGTTAAATTTAAAACCAGACAGGGATGTTTGACTTTATATGGGTTTTAGATGCATCTGCATCTCTGGAGAGAAGGGCAAGAGGCCCAGGACTGAGAGCAGTAAATCTTTAATTAAAGATCTGCTAACCATGCCTACTACATTTATAAATAACAAAACATTTATCAGAGCTTTTATCTTTTCTTGTAATCATCAGGCTGTACTAGATGTTGACAAAGTCAATGATTTATGCCTCAGATTTTTTTTCATTACCAAATACCAAAGATGCTATTATCAGTGAAATCTTCTGCAACCTAAATCTTGGAGCTTTTGTTGCTCTGCCTAAGGAATATTGTGAGCCTTTCTCACAAGTCATTTCGGATTATGTTGGCCCAACAGAAAAGATTAAGGCTGCATAATGAAGTTGCATCCAAATTGAACTGTTGAGTGGTTTTCCTTAAAAGGATCAGTGGTTTTTAAAAAAAAAAAAAAAAGGAAAAAGAGCACTTTAAGGAATGTTTGACTTAATTTTAAACTTAAAGATACCAGTTGTCAAATACTAGATTTGTTTATCATATTGTATTTAAATATTTGCGTTCAGTCTTTTTCACGTCACGGCTGGTGGGAGGTTCTGCCATACCTACGTATGTACATATATTTGTACACATACACGTATGTTAGATATAAAGCCATAGATAACTACACATATATATATCCTAAAATGGCTGTCATCACATTATGTGGGCTGCATGGATACATAGTGTCCTACAACAATTCCAGCATTCCCATTATTATTACGTATTGCAGTTAATGTTCACCATTACAGTGAGTTTGCCAGTAGTTTGAATACTGAATACTTATGAAGAAAAATCATGAAACAATAAATTGGCTGTTTTTCTTTGTGCAACCTTTTTCTCTTTATCGAAACAAAGTTCAGACAGGACATTTGCTATTCTGCACTTGTACTCTCTTGCCTTGACTACCCCGTCAAGAGCAAGCTCTTGGGCTCATTCAGGAGGTTTCAATGTTTTTAATGCAGCTGCAATGTGTAGTTGGTCAGATCCTTCAGGGAATGAGAGGGAAGGTAGTATCTGACATGTTTTGCAGATACTTCAACAAGTTTGAAGTTCTTCAGACCCAAGAGCATCCAGTCTGTAAGTTAATCACTATGTCCTCAGCTGTTGGTGAAAACAAAAATCTGTTGTAAATTAAAGTACTTTTTTCAATAGCTTTACGTGACTTTGCTGCTATTCAGACTGTCTCTGATGTGAGTGTTCGTGTTGAGCTTTAGAGTATACTTTAGAGTACACTTTTGTGTATGTTTGTAACTGACTGTTTCATTTGACTTTCATTATATCTGACAGGGAAATAAATGACTGTTTTATCAAAGCCTGTCAATTCAGCATTTTTTCTCCAAATTTAAAATAGGCAATAACAAACCAGCTGAGATGTCAAACTAAACTTGGTTTATCCTGATACATTTTTTTCTTTTGAGAGGGTGGAGTGAGGTGAAGAGAACATGAGTTAAGGTTGATTTTTCTATTTTACATTATGTTAAACTCCCAGTAACCTCTAAGAGAGAAAAATGTGTATTTTCAATTTTACATTCAGAAATTACTGTCTTGGATATACATGAAAAATACAAACGAGCTGCAGAGAAAGGAATATATATGGCCTTTCTTATTGTAACTGTGAGTTTCTCAGAAAAAGACAAATTAGTATGAGTAATGAACAAGGGGAATGTGGAAAGAGAATTTTCTTGCTGTGCTTTCTAATAATTTCTAACCTTTTGTGTGGTTTTTTTCTCCTTTTCCTTTTTGTGCCTTTCATATAAGACTGTTTTGTTTTAAGCTATGATGGCAACTAAGCACCACACAGCAGCTTGCTCACTTCCACCCCACTCCACTGGGATGCAGAATTAAAAATAAAATTTGTGGCTTGAGATAAGAACAGTTTATTAATTGTGAATAAAATAAAATATAAAAACAACAACAGGTATTTTAAATAAAAGTTTGATCTGTAAATACAGTATACTATGCTTTTTTGAGTGAATGGCCAATATAACAACGGAATCAAATTAATATGATTTGCATTATTGTTTGGAAATATTATTGTCACAGACATATACCCTGTCTTAATCTAAACACTATGTAAAACAAAAAGAGTTCACTGATCCTTGAAAATAGGTCCATGATGATAGGACAACAAGCAAAATAAACACTCTTGAGATGAAGGATATTTCCTATTTAACACTGACATTGCTTGTCAGTGGAGGACAGATTCACGGAGGAATTCAAAGGATTATAAAGAGATTTTAACTGAGATATTGCACACATTATGAGACGTGAGAAGTCATGAATACGTTGGTGGGAATGAAGGCTGAACTCTCAGTATCACTGCAGAAATTATAGGCATGAGAAAAACTTTTAAATTGTTTCTCCTCAAAATGAAAGGGATGTAGGGCCCTTGAGAGAATAAATAGCATAATAAGAAGGAAAACAAGAGCTGTTCTTTCAACCAGTATGTTTATGTACATCAGTCCCGGCTTCTTGGCCTCAGGCCCTAATTATAAAAATGGTTGAATAGTGTTTCTCTGCTACATGGGAGAGCTGGGAGAATAAGGGAGCACTAACACATCACTGTGATCCCAGCACCAGTCCATGTTGACTTTACCGATTAGGAGCACGGTGCCTGGTCATCGTTCACCCATATGGTTAAATTTTCAGAACCATTTGGTTGCAAGTCAACTAAAAGTTTTCCAGAACAATTCCTGGACATTGTGTGGAAGTTAAACCTGGCCCAGAAAGAATCCAGCATAAGCAGTTTGGATGCAGCCACTCTCTTTGGACAGCATGTTTAAGAGTATGGCTGTGGCAGGACGGTGCCAGCTGGCCTCAGGGCTGGAGAACATTGACCTGGCAGAGGAAACAGGTCTGTTCTAGTTTAGTATCTGCATGCAGAATTTGGGGGCCATGATCACAGCCTGTCTAACTTACCCTGGCACATTCAGCATTTGGGGGAAACACTGAGCTCAGTTTAAGGCAAATGGAAAAGTTAGGCAGAAAAATCAAGATCATCTGGCTTCTTATGTACCCCCATGACACATCACCAAAATGCAGGTTAGAAGGACCCCATACATGAGTCTTCTTATCCAAGGAGCACTGCAGCCATGTACACAACCCAATACAGCATTAAGCTGTCTGCTCAGTCTTCCATTTTTCCATGATTATATATATTCCACTATATAGAATTATCTGTACTATTATCTCATAGTGGGTTTTATTTCTCCCTCTCTTTTATAGAATTAAGTATTAAGGACTGCACTAATAACACTAATAATAGATGTGAAGCCTGAGGAGTAAGTAGGACTGACACACAACACAGAAATACTCTGTATCTTCATCTCTATGCTACATTGGGACATAGCTGCTTTTCAGACTGTTGTGTAACATAATGCATATGATACCTGAGGGGCTAAGGAAACAGCATCCCTGAAAGACCATTACTTTGCCAGACTGATACCCCTGGGGTTGTCTCTCTTTGTGCTTCCTCTCCCCCCACTCTCTCTTTAGATCAAGAACAGTCCCTCTGGTCATCTTAATATTCTGGATCAATATTAATGATGTCTTATTCCAAATGGCTCATTTACGGGCAGAGTGCTGATTGGGTTCACTTGCTGGAGAAATACAGACTTCTGTTTGTTTCTCTTTGACTTTCCAGAGGATAAAGGCTCTGGGAATGACTTAATCATGAGGCCTTGAGAGGAGCATGATGATAATACCACTTACACTTGAAGCAAACTGGGTTCAGAACATTTGGGATTTGTCCACTGTTTTTAATACTTTGTCTCTCACGTCCCTAGGAAGAGGCCTTCAAGGACTTCTCTGGAACATTTCAAATCCAGCTCATTCAATGGGCTAGTTCAAAGACAGAGTAGATGCCAAGCAACCGGAGCACCTCTAAGCAAGCATGTGTCTGAGGAAAAGGTTTAGAAAAACTCCCTATACTTTTCTTCTGGACATACATTTTCAGGAGTAGTGTGTTTATTGTTTGGTTTTTTTAATCCATGTCAGTTGTGTGAACTATCCAGACAGACAGACATAAATCTTAAATTAGAGTCTGTATAAACTATTAGATCAGGCTGTAAAATCTCAGCTGGAGGTCTCAGTTCAACAGGCTTCTGTGATGGCCAGCAATGGACAGGATTTGTAATGGAAGAATTAGCTGAGGTCTGGGGCAGCCACCACCTCGGTCCCTGTTGTATCGCTAAATCGAAGCTCTGTTTAGTACTGCCGGTGGATTCTGAAGTACCACTGTGAATCCAGGTCTTCCAAAGCTGGCCACTGGATTCTGTCCTTTGCCCACAGTCTAGAGAAGCCAGGGAAGCAAAGTGTTTGTCTTGGACACCTGCAAAAGCTTTCACAGTTGTTGGGACAACTGCAACAGCTTTCGCAGTTGCTGGGACAACATGTTGTCACTTAATAACTCACAGTTTTGCCCCTGATTGAGTGATCTAAGAATAGCTTTTAGCTGCAAAATCTCCCCCTCCACCATTTCTACTGCACGCAGGCCTGAGGGGGAGCCTCTGCTTCTCCTGACAGCTTGAGTCACATCCTTGGATCCTGGTCAGCTCTTACTCCAGGCCAGGCCTTCAGGCTTCCTTCAAGGGAGTGAATCTTTATAACCTTGGCTCATGAAAGGAATCCACAGGATAAATGCATGTATATGTGTTTCCTGAGAGCAGATTCCTGAAGAAGCAGAGAGGTGCAGATTCTGGACCAGGCAGAGAGCTTGTTCAGCAGAGCCTGGCAGACTGCACCAGCTGCCTGGGTGTCTACAAGATGCCAGATTACAAGAGACCAGTCCAGAAATTTGGCACTGAAAGGTCCAGCCACTTTTTTGTATTTACTGTGTTTCCCCAGCTGTCTTTCCCCCTCATGTTGGTCAATAACTACACGAGTAGTAGTATGCAGTAGTATGTAGCCATGTACAAATGTGTGACCTGAGCTTATGAGTCTCATACTTACCAAGGGTGAAAAAGAGAACTGTAAGCTGGGATATTTAAGAGCAGAGTACTCATGTGCTTCACTGGGACTGTTTCAAAAGTGTGTAGAAATGGAAGACAGACACCTTAGGAAGCAGAAATTTAGGTTAAACCTCTCTCTGCATGAATTTTAAATAAATATTTGTGGGCTGGCACTCCTCCTTCTGAACATCTTTCATTTTGAATAAATGGTGAGGAAGAGAAGGAGACAGGCAGAAAAACAGGGACCGAGTGGTAGAAAACACACTCATCAAGGGTGTGGGAAACCAAGGCTGGAAGGCTCATAGATCTAACTGAATTAAAAAGATGTGAACAGCATTGGCAAGAGCAGCTGAACACTTAAAACCAGACCTCAGTGAGTTGTGAGGGCCAGAAGACAGACTGGCAGCTCGGTACTGTTTGAAAGAGGGTAGATCTTCATACACCAGTACAGTGTGCATTTCACAGATGAATTGGAAAAGGGCTGCAGGAGGCTGTAGCAGTAAGAAGAGTGTGAGCTGAAAGCATGTAAGTCTCTGTGAGAAATTTTCTTCGCTTTAGCTGTTATTTTTATTGCATGTCTTGAGTAAAGAGAATTGGGTGAAGAGTATGCTGGAAAAGGAATGAGCACTGAGAGTGGGGAACAGCTGGAGTATTTCTGACATACACTTCTTTTACTTGCCACCCTATTTATGGGGCTGTAGGAATGTGAAGGGGAAAAAAGTTTACAGCTTTAATATTTCTTGTGAGCAAAATCCATACAGGATCCATATTGGAATGTGAGAGCAGAGAACAAAAGGATGTGTCTCTGTGCCAGTGTGTGATTAACTCGAGTGCAAGGTTTGTCTATACTATGATTTAAAGTTGCTGGACTCTTTTATTTCAGTGTTTGTTATATACAGATGTGCATAAAGTCTTTCCACCCCAAACATTAAATAAAACTTTTAGAGGAAAAATAACTGTGCATTTATTTAAATGGATTGGGGTTTTGTTTTTAAAAAGCAAATAATTATTTAATTTCGTTATTTAGTGTTATAGCAAAAATCAACATACAGTCTGTTACAAATAGTCTTCCAGGCACAAGTAGCTTTTCTTCTGGAATATAACCAAATATTTGGCAGAATAAAGACTTGTCCTGCCATGTTTAGCTGGTCAATGAAGGTAGAAACATTTTCTTGATATCAGTGGAGATGAGGGGAGCAGAGAAATATTGAGCCTTTTGCTCACAGTCCTCGTTGGGATAATATACAAATCATCTTCAAGTCCATGCTGCATGTCAAGGACATTTACAGCTTGGTTCATGCTGAGACCATATGCCTGTGTTTAATCAGAAAGGAGATTTGCAGTTGGGTTAGAGACACGAGAAAGGTGGGTATCGCTCTCAGCTAGGGATGCAGGTGGGGGGAAAATCCAGGTTTGGCACAATATCTCACATTTCTCCCCATATCTGATGTGAGATCACCATTTAGGAGGAAACCTGGTGCACTGTGAGGATGCCTCACGAGACGCAGGGCTTGAGAGATACAAGCTCTACCCCAGAGCAAGGAAGATATGAAGACCTCATGGTTAAACCAAGCCTGTTGTGATGTTCACAGGAGCTGTGAGAGATTCTGTTGAGAAGGAATGTCTAAACAGAAGATTGAGCTGGCAGCAGAATAACTTGGTCTCCAATTAGTATAGTTTCTTGAAAGAGAGTCCCTCACCAACTTTGCACTGTGGGTCCTCAAGCAACAGGTATGCCACCTCCTAATCAAGCTCACCAGAGCCAGCAAACTGAGTTAATACACGAAATTCTACCTTAATGGGAAAATTGCATGTTTGAGTCCTCATCATTGCCATTATAAGGGGATGCTGATCTAAGGAAATGCAGTGATAAAAACTTAGGCTTGCCATAAAAATGTGGTTGTATTGAATAGACATCTCCTGCTTTAATGTGATAATCAGCTATAGAAACAATTCAAATTACTTCTATAAGGAAAGTTTGTGATCAGCTACAAAAATAAATTCAGACTGTTAGAGCTTTTTTCATTCACTGTTCTTGAGTATTTTGCAGTCAAAGATCTATGAAAAACTAGTTTCAGTCTAGAAGACACAGTTCATTTGTTCAAGAAAGAAATTTCGTTTGGGCAGTAAATTGGTATAATTCTGAAGCACCGAAGCCAACAGTAATTTTGCAGATGATTTGCATGGGAACATGAAGAGGTCTTTCCCAAAGATGTAGTGTACAATTTTGTGGTAGAATAATAACGGAAAAGACAAATCGAAAAGCTAAGATAGTACTCTCCTTAAGTCAAGTAATTAACTCATAGCTCTTCGAATAAATCATAGTTCAGATTGCAGAGAGATCATTTTTAAGAGCTAATAATTTAGGAAAGATTCTATAATTTGAATGGCTAACGTCAATCTTTTGAACACCAAATATTTGATTGAAATGATTTACAGACAATGTTTTTCCTAGCTCTATAACTGATACATCATCACACAATATAAATAATGACATTTAAATGTAAATGTACAACCATAATATTTATTGGATAGCATACTTCCAGCACCAGTAGAGTATTTTAGAATGCAAGTAATAGGATTTGATAAAATAATAGTACAGCAGTTGTGATGTTTTTGTATAGTTAGAAGTAGTTTTATTCTCTAATACAATTAATTTTACTCTTTATTTGCTCTTGGGATAAAACATTTATAGTCAGAATTGAAGATTAACGTAGGCTAATAACACAAAACGGGGGTAAAATGTGGTATCAGTTTGTTTAATGGCATGTTACATGCAGCTGTTTTGAATTATATTACCTTTTTATTGATGTGTCCAGAATTTTTTTTCTTACAGCTTAAACATATGGGGGCTTTTAAACCTACCAAGTATAGCAAATTGCAGATGAATTGGTCCATGAGGATGGTTTAAAAAAAAGTCTCTTAAAGTATATTGTTGAAATTATAACACGAAAAAAACAGAGGTACTGGAGGAAACTTTGACCTACTGGAATTCCGTTTAAACTACTGTAACAGTAGTCATATTGTGCAGGCAGACTATTGCAGCATTTGCTTCTTGATGAGACTTAGACTCCTTAGACAACACTAAGAAATAAGTACATTAATAGCTATTTAATGTAGTTTTCAAACAATAATTCAGGCCTTGTCTTCCACACTAAAAATTATGAATTTTTTACTTGGATTAACTAAAATATACATACAACCCCGGACTACAAGTGGATATTAAAGACAGTGTACTGACTGTTAGGTAAATAAAAATGGTCTGGTAAACTGTTCCATACCATTTAGTAGTAAATCAGATGTATCTTACCTTGATTGTGTCAAAATGGGGGGCTGGCATTAGTTGCATTGAGATGTAGCTCTATTCTTGTACTAATAAAAGCAAATCTTTGCAAAAGGCATTCTGACTTGCCTTCCAAACTGGAAGCCTGCCCACTAAAATGCTGTAGTTACAGTTATAGAACCATATAATTTACATTAATTGGTTTTCCTTTCTGGATTTTACTGGCTTCTGCTGTTTTTCTGAAGTTTCATTTTCTATAGGAATTACAGTGTTCTATAATGTAGTATATAAATAAGATGTACAATATCAGTAGAAGAAATGCAAAGTTCCAGACATTTATCTTCAGTACAATCCAAAACTGATTTGTAGAGGGTCACAGATAATCCTTTACTTTACTACCAGTCCCATTTCAGGAAGTCCTGTAGGTGCCTTGATATTTATGTCATCACTCTGTTGGTTATTGATGCTACAGGATTAGGAATTTCTGAGGGTTCCCTTCCCTTATGCACCAGGGTAATGAATTTACAACAAGAAGAAAGGTGACACCTAAATTAATAACCCATGAAGCATTTTTAATTTCACATTTTTACATTTTAAAGATAAATATATGCCTCTTATTTTACAGATGTAGAAGTATATGTTTCACAGGTCATTTTTGCATTTTTAAAAATAAAGAGTAATGCAATATTTGTTTCTCAACCAGTTTGCACTACTCTGATGCAACAACCCTCAGTAAAAACTATTTTGAACTTCTCTGAAATGTTGCACAGCCAAGTGATGCATGATCTAAAACAGGCCAACAAATACAGGGTCATGCTCTTGCTACCACAGATATGCTAAGCACTGCTTTAATGGTTAATTGCATGACTATCACATTCCATTTGGAAGTCTTTTCAATTGCTGCCAGATTTCCAAATACACAATAGAAAGAAGAAAGAGGCAAAAATTCTGCCTGAAAGGTTTAATAAAAAGCAAGGTAAAAATGACCTGCTGTCAGAGAATGAGCATCAATATGAAGTTTACTTTAGCTCCAAACAAATAATTCCTGTTTGCAAATACTGGTAGTGATCTGTAGCACAGTGGGAAATATAGAACCATAGAGCAATTTGGGTTGAAAGGAGCCTTAATGTACAGAAATTTTATGTTTCTGTCCTGCTGACCTTGATGGTCCAAAAACTCTTGCATGAGACAAATTGGAAAAATCGTCTACACCAGTTAGCCCATTTCAACTTCAGGGAAAATCAATTACTTGGAAGGACAGGAAAACCAGAAGCCTGAGGATTTATCGTGGCAGAACAAAAGTCACAAAGGTATCATTCTTGTTATTCTATAAGTTATTTGCAAAATCAAGAATCAGAAGAAGTTGTTTTAAAGAGGATATACATTGGGAAAAACCTCTATACATCTTTGGTTTTGAACAGTAGGAGTGTGATTTATATTTATTGTTCTGTGACTCCACTTCTGTGCTGCAGCAATGCCATTACTTTAAGTCAGTAAAAACTACAGTGACCTAGGGGCAGAACAAACCTGATGATTGTATGAAGCTTAGGAGACTAATGCTCTGAGACATCCATTCTCTTCACCTGCTGAGTTAGGCACTGTGTCTTGAGACACTTGATGGGCATCCTTAGGTACTTGACGTATTTGCTGCTTTCCCTAAGCTTAACTTCTACCTAAATTATATCTGTGAATAGAGATGCAGTCATCTCTGGATATTTTCACGTGTCTGATATACAGGAAATGTCTGATATAGATGGGGTGAAACTCACTTTAAAAGTTATTTTCTCTCTTTGTGGATTATAGAAAAGGAATTAGATTTCTAGAGTAGATGTATTGCTTTTAGATATTTAGAGATATGCAAGAAAAAGCCTACTTCTGTTTTACTCTAGGTTCTCTCTCTGAGAATAGAAAATATAGTACAATTATAGAACAATGTAAAATTGGCAGTATAATTGATTCAGGCTTTTGTTGATCTAGGCTATCCCATTATGTTCACTATGTAACTTTACTGCGACTTACATTATTACAGATTTATCAAGAAGATGCCATTTTTTTAAAAAAAACCTGTGTTTTTCTTAGTGTGCAGGTAGGTCTTTCCTTGGAATGGAACAAATGCTTTAAAGGAAAACACTTATTTCTACGTTTATTAGCCATCACCTACCTTATCTTCTGAGTGCTAAAGTTCCAGCAGGGTATGATATAGGACATGGAGCCTTTTTCAACACAGCTCCTTGGGTTGTTAGTTTTCATATCATATGACCATATTCACAGTAGGTATAGTATCTCAAGGACATCTCTGCCCCTCCTAGTTATACATGGCAGATAAGAATGACCTGGAAGGCAATGTGGACAGCTAAATTTATAAAGACCACTATCTGACTGCAAAACATCTGTCTGAGGACCCCGCCAAAAATCCATTGTTGGCTGGCTGGCTTGCAATTACATACCAACATGCTGTACCTGTATGTCAAATACAAACCAGCTGCAAGATCACTGGTGCTGATTCATCTGCTGAGCACACCACAAGCAATTCACTTGACTTATGATGAGATAGAGTTGAGTTGCGTGAGGGAGAAACAAGAACAGTAAATCGGCTGCCAGTCAGCTATGCCTTTAACTGGATGAATATCCTTGGATAACGCAAACACATGTGCTATTGAGCTATTACTTACCCATAGGATCTTCAAAAGGGTGAGGGAAATAAACTACTGAAATTATGTGCTGTCTTTCATATAGTTAACTGATCAGAAATTAGCTTTTTAAAGGGTCAAGAAAAGCATGTGTTTGCAGCAATATTTACAGACATCTGCACCATTTTAATGATAACCATTGCATCTGTTTGTGTTGGAAAACCCAGACCCATCTCGGTCTGAGCTCTTCTGGATGGCAGTGTAAATCCTGCTGGGCTCTTCACCTCCATGGGATTAGAGGATCACAAATCACAGATCAGAGCAGAGGTCAAAGCCGCAGTATTTCAGAGGTCTTAAACTGAGCACCTCAAAATCTCTGCTCCTGAAACTTGTTCAAGTTATTCTGTGTTAAAAGTTTGGGGAAATGCTCTTTCTTTTTTTTTTTTTTTTTGCTTAAATGTTAATCAGTTTCTAGCTAGAACCTATGAATTAGGTAACCATATTCCCCTAGAACTCAGTTCAGTAACCCTCAGCTCAAAAGAGCTGTCAGTGACTCCAGGCAAGGGTGAGAATGGAAACTATTAAAACCATACCTTTTATTGCTAAAAGTTGTGGAAGAAGCAGGCAATATAATCATGTCTGTTCTAAAGGAAGCCATTTGTCCAGTTTCTCTAGTACTAAGCCACACTGATTATGCTTAGAAACCAGTATGTATTGTATTTACGTATCATGGGATCGTTGTTATCTTCAAAGGATTTGGGTTCATGCCCTCAAAGTCCTAATCCATAGAACCCTTGCTATTTCCTTTGGGACACAACTCTTCTACTAAACAAAAAATGTTATCAGGAAGTTCTTTTCCTTTCACTCATCTTCCTCTTAAATTTTACAGTTTTTTTTAAATTAGCCTTTTTTTTTTGGTTTGGTTTGGTTGGGTTTCAGGTTTTTATTACTCTACTAAATAACTCCTCTTTCATTAACTATGCTCATCCTTGGAATGGACTCTTCAGCCACTGTTTCCCTAATCTATATATGTTAGAAATCTTAATATTTAAAAGGTTAACTTTTCTTTCCCACCCTCCCCTTAATTTTCACATTGTGCCTCTTTATACCACCAGGCTAAAGCCAGGGCTGAAATAAGAATTGTTGAAATGCCATGAGTATTTACGATGTCTGGAACTTTCTGAAATACTGTGAGAAAGCCCATTCTTGTGAGATTTCCAGCTCAGTCTTAAGATTCAGATAAGATCAGGATAACAATCCAAACTTCTTAGTGATATTTATCCACATCTTCTGAGATTTCTTCATCCCTATTAAAAAGAAATATATATTATATAGTATACGCATCACTCTGATGCATTTTGTCCTCCCATACTTTTTCATCCTATATCCCATCCAGTTAAGTTCAATGTCCTTTAGCATCATTAAAAAATTGAAACAGATTTAGCCTGTTGTTCTTGATTCCAAGATAACAAAACACATCAAAAATTGTAAGACTATATTCAGACTCGGAAGACATCCACTTTATTTTTTGGGACGATAAACAAGTCACTGTCTACACAGTCCCAACCTGGCTTCCTACTTAATTCCTACTCTTGCACAGCTTCTTCTGCAGCTCTGATGTCTAAACTTTCCCTGCTTAGTAACAGACCAGAACTTGGCCCATAGAAATCATATCTATCAAATTTTGGCAGAAGACCCACCAAAAAAGATGGTTTTTATAAAAATGCAGCACAAAATGAGCACCACCACCCAGCATTCTATCTCCCATGTAAGCCAATCTACAGTGAAGAGGTTGTGATCATCCTCCATTCTTCCCCACTGCACACATCTGGATAAGCAATTATGAAAATCAAAATAATGGAAAAGTCCACATTTTTATGCCTGCTTAAGCTGTCACATCTCAACATTTTGATGCCTGGCACCGTATAAATGTCAGATGCAATTGGCAATGTAGGTGCACTCATGAAAAGCACCTCAGTCTATCGACATTTTGAGGGGGAAAAACTTCATTTTGGAAGACAAGACTTTCAGGGCGACTGACAACTAAATAAAATTATGTTTCATCTGTGTTTGCCACCATCACTATACCAGTCTTCTGTGGGGAGCTTCTCTGGTTGCCTTCCCTTTGGCTGTTACAAGCATTAGTTCAAAACTATATACTTTTAGAAACCTGAATATCTTATGATCTCCTCTACTTATTCTTGGCAGCTTCTCTTTGTGCTGAAGAAAAAGGGAAAAAATTAGCATATGAAGTATCTTTTTGTGTCTTGTTCCATTATAATACATTATACTCTATCTTATCTCAGCTTCCAAAACTGATAAGAACTGTACACACTCTATTCTTAGTCATCTGCTAAAAATTATTAGAAGAGCCTAACCTGTGTATATAGTGATATCTTTCCCACTGATTTTCATTGAAACAGATTGGTCCTCATAAAGATAATTAACTAAGCAGAAAAACCTGGGTCAAATTTCAGCTGCATTTTCTTTTCAGTGGTACATTATACATTTGTCTGGTCACAATAGCATCCAACAGATTTTGAATATTAGGTGATGAAGGCAGGACCTCAAAATGTTTGAATGTTCGTCTCAGAAAAACACTCAGAAATCTGGCTGCCTGGCATACCTGCCAAGTCTATAAAATAACACAAGTGGAACTTTAATGCCAGCAATGTTTAGATGAGATCTCTGGTATATTGTGATTCTCACTGGATTTATGCAGTTCTTTTTCACTCTTCTTCTTTCCATGCCTTTTCTTTGCCTTCATGTTGAATTTAGAAATTTGCAGCTTTTTTCTGAATGAAGGCTGATGAGAGGAAGAGGCTTCTTTCTAGGTTTGAGCCTTTAAATCTCAGGCCAGACTGTGATCCTCAAATCTGTATAAGAAGAATCCTTTCGTTCAAGTTCCTATTCATCCTGAGAAAAAGAGGAGTTAACAATTTTAGCAGAACCTTTCTTTTCCTCGGAAACACTTTGGTACTAGCTCTTCATAGGTTATCTTCTTATTGTGAGATGACATATTAACACATTAATTGTTATGTCCACCAATCAATTTTGGCATTAACTTTTTTCTAAGGTGCAAAACCAATTTATGGCCAAAAAAAGTCCTTTGTAGTTCAGCTCCACAAGAAGCACATGGTTCAAATACCAAGTCTTTCTTAAAGGTGATTTTTCTCATATGTTCAAGAGCTTGGCTTGGACCACATCTGCAGAGAACAATTTGGATCCTGTTAATAATGAAGAAAACACAAAAAGGTTTCTCAATAAGATTCTGCAGACACGTCATGTACACTCCTCCAGAATGTGGATAGGCCCTTTATTCACCAGCCTGATGTGAAGTTTCTATATCATGCTGCTGCTTCATCTTGGTTTCATCTTTCCACTCCTCATCCACCACTTTTTGGGACACAAAACAGCCCAGCCAGTACAGCTGAAGAGAAGGGCTTGATCTAGGTGAGAGAAGGGTCATTCAGACTCCTGCTGGAGTCTGCTACAAAGAACTTCAGAGAAGCAGGAACATTAATAGGCCACTTCCAGTGGGACAGTGGAAGCTTAGAAATTTAAATGGGTTCACAGTTTCCAGAAATGAATTCCCTTTGTCATAAATCATTTAATGACATAGACACAGGTCCTGATTTAAAGGATGTTTTCTTTTTATTTCTCCGGGGTTGCCAATTTTCTTTATTCAAAGATGAAAATTTATCTGGTTTTGCACTAATTTAGGACAAATACAAAAAGAGACAGTTCTTATACAGCTGTGATAAAAACTATATAATATATTACATAGGAGAAATTGCACAAGTAGATGCAGAGATCAAAAGCTAATTTGTAATCTAGTAATCAATTAGTTAATCACTATTATTTGTGTGAGGAAGGTGTCCAAAGTCCTCTGTCAGACCTGAAATATACTGTGCTATGGATATTTTTAAGGACATGAGTAAACACAGCCCATGGTCCAAGGTAAAAACACAAAATTATGTACATACAGTAATTGTAAGGAAAAAGAGATGAATTATAGGAATAGCAAAATCCTCAGATACTGTGGGGAAAACATTTAATATTCAGTTTTTCTAATTGATTCCATACCAATGGGTGAGCTAGTTCTGTTCAGCTGCCAGTGAGGGCAGGTCAGCTACAAGTGAAGGAACAAACCATAAGCACATGTATGTTCAGCAAAATGGGCACTAATGTTGGGTGTCATACAGAATTCCTAATATTCCAATGAGATCATAATTAGAAAAAGGTATTCGTTTGATTTCACTAATTTTCTGTCATACCTTTGTGCCAAAGCACTTTCTTTGAAATGCTTTGTCATTATTCAGAATTATATTTTCCTTTATCCACAAGTGAATTGACAAAATCTTGGTATCAGCTGGATAGCTCAATATCTTCTGATCTGCTGAAAGAATCAGCAATTTGAAATAATCAGCCAATATTTCGTGACCTGATTTCCAAAGAGGAGCAGTGAGCTGGATATGCCATAAGGGGATTCTTTTTCAATTCAGGAGTTTTGTGAAGGGATGACTTTTACATAGGATATACAGCTCTTTAGCAGAGACTGAAAATAACAATTTCTCAGGAAAAAAAAATCTATTTCTGTTTTTACAATTTTAAAGTGTAGCTTCATGTTTCACAGATTACCTTTATTCCAAAATCTGTCTTTCACGTGCTTCAGTTTAAGGATAATTAAGTAAAAGTCCAAAGTGTGGAACCACTCAATAATTGAATACACACATTAAATTCTGTCTGATGGGCCTTCAAATGCAATCCACATATCAAATTCCACATAAAGTTCAAATACACACCTTAAATTCTGAGTATATAAAACTTTGCATACGTGTCCACATGCATTGGATGCACAAAGAGTTTCTAATATATGGATCCCTACACTCTGCTCAGAAACTTCCATATAGAACATGGCAATAGCAAAGCCACTAAAGGGTTTATTGGACACTTATTTTTCTTCCTTACTAGGATATAGAATTCTCTGTTGGAATGGGATTTAAAAAACAAAAAAGTATAGTGGAGATGTGATTTATATTGTGCACATAGAACTGGTTGTAGCAAAACTGTTATCAAAGAGGAAAGGATTGCAGGTTTGGGGGTTTTTTTCCAAAAGGCACTGAGATTCCAGAATCAATTAATCTTCTCTGGAAGTTCATGCAGCAGCCAGATACACTCAAATGAGTGTGCTCTGTCCTCTGGTCTCCTATGGCTCCTCCTGGCTCCATTACGTGCCTGGGCTCTGACAGGAACAGCCTTGGCGGGTCCTTGATGAAAATGCAGTCTTAAAGGAAGCTTAGACCTGGTTCATTACTAGCCTTGAAAGAAAGAAGTTACATCTGGAAATTGCAGAAAGGCTGTAATTCACACTGAAGATAAAGCTGGATGTATAACATAAATAGAATTGGAACGTTTGTGTTGTTTCAACAGATTGGTCTGCTAATGTATGGCCTGGTATAGCCAGCTGTATATAAATATATATATACACACATGTATGCACATAGATATGTATATACTTGTAGACATTACAAATCTTAGAATGACAGAGTCAGTCCTGGACGTGAAATACAAATTAAAAAGACACACTTTTGTCCAGCTTCTCACTGTAAAATATAAAGAAAATGAACCTTGTAAAGTAATAAGCCTTTCCCTGTTACTTATTAGTAACTATATCATTTTTTCATTATTCCTCCTTATTCACTACATAAATGTCCTCAATAGATACTGATTCTAATAGTGTTTGGAAGCCTGGAAGGAGAAATTTCTGACCTTGAGGAACCGAGAGTTCCAGAAAGATTATTAAATTTGGAGAACAAAATCATTTACAAAGTAATGTTATGGCCACATGTAAAATGTTCTTTTATATTCCATCTGAACACTAACACCTCATTTGCCAGCACAGTCCCTGAAAAGCTCCCTTAATTGTAAAGAAATAAAAGCCATGCCAGACCCTGCAAAGCCAGAGCTTAACTCACCATACAAATGTATGCTTAAATAAAAACTTACAAAAAGGTTTCCCAATCAGACATGAATGTGTAGGTCTTGATATTGAAAGTTTAATAAGCATTTAAAAGCTGCTTTGTATAAACTGGTAGGAAATGCTCACTTTAGGCTTAATGACTTTTCTCTAATTAAATTTTCCATAATTTATAGCAGATGAAGGCCCCTTGCTGACTGTCCTTTACTGTGTGGTCATGCCCTACCCTGTATCTGTCCAAACATTCTTTCGAATTATCCAACTGTTAAACTATTTGGTGTCAAAATGTTTCTGGATTGCTACTTAGAGTTTTTATGTTTCTTGCTTAACATCGGTCTGTAGTTTCTCTGTACATAAATACATCAACCTGCATTAAAAACGGAGCCTTTATCTACACAAGTTTCTTGGGGAGTAACTTTCCCTGGTCTGTAGGACAAGAAAAATCATTGTTTTCTCTTTGATTTAAAGAGTTGATTTATAAAGGTTTACTTTTAAAGCTTCTGTTTCAAATGTGCTAACTCCAGAGTTTTTATATATTGCCCAGATTTACTTACCCATGTTTACAGTCTGATTTATAAACTGCATGCCTTCTGACTCAGCAGGAATCTTTGATTTAGTACAACACATTAAAAGTAAGTTTTTTAGTAGTTCGGTATTTAACTGAATTCAGAGAAATTACAAATGAGTGAATGCATAGTTCTTGTTTCTGTTCTGTTTCAGTTTTCTCTTTCAGAATTTTTATATAGCAGAATATACAAGAAAAAAGCCACTGTGAGAACGACGGAATTTCAAAAAGTAAAGTTAACCAAAGCCCTCCAGTAATTAGAGTTTCTGGGTTTTGAATGTCAGTAAAAGCAGGCTTCTGAATCACCTAACTTCATTGGAAAATACTACTTTTTACCTCTGCAGTTGAATAAAGCCTTTTTCTGTGTATTCAAACAGATGCACTGTCTGAGCTTCCAATTTTCTTCTGAGCCATCAATATTTTGCAGATGGTTTCTCCAACTGGGGTTATATACACTCCCTTAATTCTCATTATTGGCATAAAAAGTCCCTCACAGAGATGTCTGCGATGTAAATTTCTGTTAAGTGGTTTAGAAGAAATAGTACAGAACTGCCCAGAGTAGAAGTAATACCATATTCTCTGTTTTCTGCCTATTAACACAAAGGTACAAACATAGTTATTCAGAACATGAATTATCTATAATTGTCTATTTCTCTTTCTGTTTACTAAATAGAAACTTCAAATCTTTAGGATCGGCTTACAGTTTGATATATTCTGTAATATGAATGGCTAAGCCAGGTTTTGGGGAGTAAAGCTTTCATTAATCTCATATGGGAATTCTTATTCCTCAAAATTAATTCCGTTTTAGGTCACTGATACATGAATAGAAAAAAACCAGAACAAAACAAAGCCATAAGAAAGCAGTTCCATTCTTACGTGAGTTACAGTGGGATTTTAAAAATTTTCATTGTGTTCCTGGTCTGCCCACATTCCATTTGTGATGCATTTGCAGACAATCTGAGTGGGAACGGGTGGCCAGGGCAACTGTACAGATAACCAGGGTCATTTTGTTGTAGCCAAGAACAGAGAATCAGAGAATCATAGGATCATTTAAGTTTAAGGAAAAGACCTTTAAGATGATTGAGTCCAACTCTTACCCTGGCACTCCCATGGTCACCACTAAGCCTTGTCCCTAAGTGTCACATCTCCAGGGATGGTGATTCTACCACTTCCCTGGGCACCCTATTCCAATGCTTCACAACCTTTTTAGTAAATACTTTTTCCCCCAGTATCTAACCTGGCACAATTTGTCCTAGAGGTATTAGAAAACAGGCTGTGTCCCTGACCTCTTCAAACTGAGACTGTCACCACTCTTTATTGTCCAAGTGTTGCATGGGCAGCAGGATTCACAGCAGAATCAAAGAACAGGGCAAAGGGAACAAAACCCTTTGTACTGCAACTACTCCCCAACAGATGAAGAAATTAAAAGAGAAAGCAGATATGTGTGAAAACCTGTGTGTTTAAGCAAAATAATTCAGAAATTAAGTACAACCATTTGGTGATATCATATGTAGTGACAGGAAAAGGAGGAATGGCTTCACACTGGCAGAGGGCAGATCTAGGCTAGAGATTAGGAATAAATTCTTCCTTTTGACTGTGATGAGGCTCTGGCAGAGGTTGCCCAGAGAAGCTGCAGATGCCCCATCCCTGGAAGCATTCAAGGTCAGGTTGGGTGGTTCTTGGAGCAACCTGAGGTAGTGGAAGGTTGGCAGGGAGGTTGGATCTAGATGATCCTTAAGGTCTCTTCCAATCCAAACCATTCTATGATGATTCTATGATGATTCTGCAATGATTCTGCAATGATTCTATAACTTTAGGAATCATAACTTAGTTTTTAATATCAGTAATGAAATTTTTGAAAAAAAATTGATTCAGGAAAGTAATTTATGTTTAATGCAACATTTATTAATAATTATCATATATGTAGCAAATATTAAACTTGAAAAAGTATTTTTGTTTTTAAATGAAGTTGTTTTGACTAAAAATGCATCTTAAAATCTATTCCAACAAGTTTTTGCAACTCATCAGTGATCAGTTTTTTCTCCAGCTTCCTCCTGTTATTCCTCCAGAATAACAGGACTTTCTAGATCATAGAATGGTTTGTGTAGGATCTCTTTACTTGTTTTAGCTATTCAACTGTTTCTAAATCAGTTCCTGTCCTTGCCATTATATTGAATAGTGATGAGAGTAGAAAGACAATAGAAGCTGTCACTTCAGCAATGACTGCACACTCCACATCCTGTTTAGAGTTTTTTCCTTGGGGATGAATGCGTTTAAATACTCTGGAGCTGAAAACTGCTTTGGGGATGAGAAATGTTGCTAAAAGATGTTTTCCACCATGTGATATAAGCTAAATAACTAATAATTCATTTTGTTACACAAAAGTACGGAGGCCTCAGGTATTCTTCCAATCTTTTTTGCCTGCTCATACAACACTGCCTGTTCATTCCACCGAGTCCAAACAACCACACACTAGACCTCATCAATTCTTGTGTTCATTGCCATATGCAAATATTTCAAGCACATGAGACTTGTTTATATGTGAAAGTTACTTGAACTCATTTTGCGCTTTTTAATGTGCAGCCATCACAAATGAATATACTTACAGTAAGTAAATTCAACCCATCAGAGACAGAGAATGAGGAGAACGTGAGAAAACATCCCCATCTAGTGGTGTTCTCCAGGTCAGGAACACCTCGTGCTCTTGGGAAGGTAATTTAGGAATGGGAACAGTGACATCACAAGGTGGACAACATTAGTAACACTGCTGCAGCTATGCTGGTGTAACTGGCAAGAGTTTCACATGTTAGCAAAACCCGTGTTAATGAAGGGGAAAGTCCCACGATAAAACTGTGCATTACGATGTGACCCTTCAGGTGCTGCTCCCACTCAGCCCAGAAGCCGGAAATTTTACAAACTTAACTGTCATGTCCCACTGTTCTCATACTGAAGTATTTTGATTGTTTTCTACAGACTTAATCATGATTTCATTTCATGGAAAAAAAAAATACAGACAGATTTCCTCAAAATTTCAGATATCACCATTTAGAGAAACTGGCCCATCTCTTTCTTAGAATGATAATAACTATTAAGAACTCAAAAGAATATCAGTTTAAGAACAGGCTAAATTAAATTAGAATAAACATCCGAGTGTTTTACTGCAAAAGATTCAAATTATGAATACAAAAAATAAAGGAAGATACAGTGCATTCAGACATAAGTTCTGACACAGCTTCATTTCCTTGAAACGTTTTATCATATTGATCCAAGAAGGCAATCCCTTAGATGCTTTCTACAATGGGAAGCAAACAGGAGCAAGAGGAATGGTTTCCTGGTTTCCTGTACCCATAGCTTGGTAAGTGGAAAACAAGACCACAGAAATTTCACTGAATACAAGGAAATTTTTTTATTTTTCCACAGTGTAAGTGAAACCAAAATTTTTCCTTGGGTACCAGAAATTATACTGAGAGATTCCCCTCTAAAGAGCTAATTTCATGTAGACAGTACAGACCCCTGCACACACACTAAGAATTTTCTATATCAGATGTAAAAACACCTATTTCATAAACTGTGGTAGTGTTTCTTAACACACAACAGACACAGCTATGAGAGAAAAACAGGCAAAACATAAAGTCATCTCTATTCCACAGTGACAAAGTACTAACAAAATTCAGAAATCGAGATTCTAAAGACGTAGAGGAAAGTTACTTACAGACAGGATAAGTCAGTGTCCAGAAAGACATGAAGAGGCAAAGGCCGTCTCACACTGTGTGAGTGTGTAAACCCACTTACTCCCACTTCATTTCTTAAATATTTTTTGGGGTTTTATAGTTCCTGGGTCGCTTTGCAGGATTAAGAAAAATTAAAAATTAAGAATATTCTGTTCTTTTCTTGTTTCTGTCAGCCTTGCTGAGTTCATTGTTCTATTGCTCTTCATTGAACATACAGTCTTTACGACGTGATCTTCTTTCAGAATGAGCATTGCTACACAGTCAGCCCTTCAATGGACACTTCAATATACACTTTACAGCTCAAGTGTATATGTTTCCACAGAATTACACTGAAGGTAAACAACCCACTCTACGCAAACTAAAATTATTTTCCTGGATGTGTTGCATTCCATGCAGAAATTTAGACATTTTCTACTCTAACATCTTTAATAAGAAGCATCAATACCAACTTTTAAGGAGAGGGAAGGAATTTTCTTGTCCAAAAGCTGCCTGGGAAACAGTTGTCTTAGTCAGTTTGATCCAATGGCCTAAGCAAGGACTTTTTGGGAGTCAAAATCTGAATTCCAATAGTGACAAGTCATTATTTACAGTGCTCCTGGAGCTGTGCATCAAATCTAATAAGCTTGATGACTCTGAGTTTACTTGTTCATTAAAACTGGAGACACTTTACTACCAGAGTGTGCAATCCACCCTCAGCAACATGACTATAAACAATTGCCAATAAATTATTTCAAATTGGGTTTAGTTGCTAGTAGGCATCACTCCTTAGTGCCAGGAAGTAAAAGCCTGAGCTCCTTGAAGCCATCAGGAGAATTTTTTCTTGTTTCTGTGGGTTCACGATTATATCTAGAAGCTCTTACCCTGAAGTATATCATAGACTTTATAATTCTACCTCTTTTATTCAAAATACAGATACATAAAGCCATACACAGAGCCATAGCTTAAATTCATTTACTGTGCAAAGTAATGCAGCAGTAAGGAAGGGGACCTTTCAAAGGGTCTTTTGAAAAAGCTGTACAGCCCCAGAAAAATTTTGGAGTGGTAGTTTGCTGTTATGCAACTGGATGTGAATTTAGCCAGTAGTCGATACTGCTGTAAGGACATGGAAATGACAGGAGAGGGCAGCAGAACACAGCCATGACCCCAGAGCTCGAGCAAATGTAAAGATTTTTAAACAAGCTATTTGTATGCTTAGCGGTTTTGCAGCATTCTGCTTCATTCTGGCCATGCCTATGTGCCTGACTGAAGGAAGTGTTTAATTGTAGCTATTAAGTCGTGAGTAGGAAGCCAAGAGAGATACTAAGCTCTCTGAAGCAATCTAAATTCAACATCTGATAAGAAAACTACTAACATTGCATTTATCCTTTATTTCATTTAATTAAGGGAGACATAGGCTCAGGCTTACAGAAGAGGTACCATATCCCTATTCTGTATATTTTGATTCTGAGGAGAATGCATCTTGGTTTCCTTTGGGAGAATATTTTAAGACTCCTTGTCCTGGTTTTGGCCGGAATAGAGTTAATTTTCTTCACAGCACTTGGCACACTGCTGTGTTTTGGATTTAGGATGATAACAATATTGATAACACACTGATATTTTAGTTGTTGCCGAACAGGGCTTGCACAGAACCAAGGCCTTTTCTACTCCTCACCCCACTAACAATGAGGCTGGAGGTGCACAAGCAGCTGTGAGGAGACACAGCAGAGACAGCTGACCCCAGCTGACCCCAGCTGACCCAAGGGATATCCCAGACCATACAGAGTCATGCTCAGCATTTAAACCAGGGAGAATGTGGGCCAGGGGCTGCTGCTCAGGAAAAGGTTGGGCATCAGTCAGTTGGTGGTGAGCAATTGTTTTTCATTTGCATCACTTATTTTTCTTGGGGTTTACTTCTCCTTGTTCCTGTTATTTTCTTTTTCATTTATTAATAATATTTCTGTTATTTTTGAAATTATTGTCATATTTTATTTTAGTTTAAACAGTTCTTATCTCAATTCACCTGTCTTCTCACTTTTACCACTCTGATTCTCTCTCCCATCTCACCCTGAGGAGTCAGCGAGTGGCTGTGGGGAGCTCCCAGTAGTCCACTGGGGCTAGGAAAAATCAGAAAGTAAATATTTTGAACTTTATTCTCAATGCCATTTCCTGTTCTTGAGAGAGTTTATTCGTGTGCATTTTCCCCATGCCAGATACAACCCCTGCATGTTCATCCTGGAATCCAGGCACGCCCTTTGTTTCCCTGTTCATGCAGAAGAGAGACAATCTCAAGGCCTCTGTGGTTCTGCTGTGTGGTAAATGTGAGCTGAGGTCCTGCTGCAGGTGCTGCATGTGCCAAGCTCAGTTTGGGCACTCGCACTGCTATTTGAGACTAATACCGACTCTTATAACTGTCACTGTTGTGCCACTGCATACCTATTGCATAGAAATGGCCAGCAAATTTCCCCTGTAAACTCTGGTATCTGAATTGGTTCAGATTTATTATCCTGATGAACTAGTAACTCACTGTACTGGATGTTTGGATTTAATCACGAGTCCTCAAGTCACTAAACCAATTACTCCTTCTGGTCAGCTCATGTTTCTTTTTGACTGAGACTGCTGCTATCCAAATCCACCTAAAAGCCCAAATCCACGATCAGAGCTACAGCCTCTGTCCAGATTCCCTAACAGGTGTCATTCACTCAGTCTGTGTGCCTGGAGAGCACACTACAGCACACGTTTGTTTACCTCAGTCCTAAATTTTAATGCCAGTTGGAAACGCCTGGAGACAGAAATTCCCTGAACGTTCTCAGAACAAGGAAAGGAGTGGCAGCAGCCATGTGACCATGATCTCTTCTTCAGTGCACCTCGCATACCATGGTGAGGGCTGAAAGGGCATCTTTGCCATCCATTAAACTCTTGGCCTCACTGCTAATGTGCTCAGCTCCAGTCCTCCTTGTCATGGTGCTGCCAGGTGAAAACAATGTTTGCACTGCAAGCTGAACTTTTCTGCCTCACATCACACATAATTCACAGCCACAATTAAATAATGATGTGCCCTGATTATTAAGCACTCGGCCCATATAGTCATGATGGGATGAGGAAAATCAGTGTAGACAAAGAAAAATTACCAGTTTCCAGAAATGTTAACAGCCCACTTTGGCCCTTGGATCAGGCATTTAAAAAAGCTTTATTAATGAAATAAATCTGAGTTCAATTTTGTCCCTGACCAGCACTACTGGATGAGGATAGAAACCCATCCATTCAAAGGTTTGCTCAGTGGTAACAACCAAAGGGACTCTTTGGGGAGGAATATAAGGACAGACAAAGCATGTATATTGTGTCACACAATCTTCCCATCTCCCAGCATTTATTAGACAGTTTAGGTCTTTCTGAGACAAATGTGGTTTCTATGCACATAGTAATTTAAATGGATTGCTGCTTCATAAACTTCTTTGAATTTCAATTGAAGTTCACTAAATAATCCGTAAGGTTATAAGGTTCTTTGAGCAGAGACAAGGTGAGAAAGAAAACACTACTAAACTGTTGACAGGGTGTTGCTTTCTGCCTGTCAAAATAAGCAGTACTTCATCAGTTCATTATTTCCCGCTAAATATTTGAGCACAATCATCTCACCTAGAAGTGCAGAATAGCCTTTTGGACTCTGATCTTGAGCTATCGTCCTAATCTTTGACTTAGCTTTCATCTGCTTTTTCAGAACTAGGTCCAGTTTACTAAGGCTAGATTCCTTTTTTTCCCTTCTATTTTTCCTTTTTCTTTTCTCTTTTTTTCTCTACTAGATTTTAAAATATCTCCTCCTTCCATCTTTTTTTAACTTACTCTCTAGCTCTGTGTGTGCAGTTACTTTAACCCTAAGGATTTCTTTCTAGAAAACCAAAAGCTGAGAAAAGCCAATTTTTGTCAATCAAGCCTTTAGCTTCCTCTCAAGGTACAAAATAGCCAGTCATTTGAAAATTTGTTCAGCGCTTGGTTCAATGCACAAAAGTTCTTCCTTGGAACACAATCAGGAAGCAGATCATAACAAAAGAGATTCACATTGTGGACTTAATCTTCCGAAGATCCGAGGAGTTTCATCAATGATTGCTAAAACTGAGGATGACAGAGCATGATTCATACACATAATTACTTCTGTCCTTTGGGATCTCAGTTGTGTCATTAATGGATTCTCAGATGCATGATTTTTAATTACCTCAAAAGACAAGATATGCCAGCATGTTACCCAGCTTCCTCAGGCCAAATTGCTTTTATGTGAATTTCCGCTGACTCTGCTGAGCAGGTGTATTGGTTTTGCATGGCCTGGTTTTTGGTAGCAGGGGGGCCACACAGATGGCTCCTGTGAAAAACTGCTGGAAGCTTCCACCCTGTCCAGCAGAGCCAATCCCGGATGGCTCTGAAGATGGACACGCTGCTGGCCAAAGCTGGGCCAATGAGAGAGGTTGGTAATGCCTCTGTGATGACATATTTAAGACTAAAATCAAAACGAAATCACACAGTTTTGCTTCTAGCCAGAGAAGAGAGGAGGTGAGAACATGTGAGGGAAACAACACGGCGACACCAAGGTCAGTGGAGAAGGAGCGGGAGGAGGTGCTCCAGGCTCCGGAGCAGAGATTCCTCTGCAGGCCGTGGTGAAGCAGCTGTGGCCCTGCAGCCCATGGGGATCCGCGGGGGATGCAGAGATCCACCCGCAGCCCGTGGGGATCCACGGGGGATGCAGAGATCCACCCGCAGCCCGTGGGGATCCGCGGGGGATGCACAGATCCACCCGCAGCCCGTGGGGATCCACGGGGGATGCAGAGATCCACCCGCAGCCCGTGGGGATCCGCGGGGGATGCACAGATCCACCCGCAGCCCGTGGGGATCCACGGGGGATGCAGAGATCCACCCGCAGCCCGTGGGGATCCGCGGGGGATGCACAGATCCACCCGCAGCCCGTGGGGATCCACGGGGGATGCAGAGATCCACCCGCAGCCCGTGGGGATCCGCGGGGGATGCACAGATCCACCCGCAGCCCGTGGGGATCCACGGGGGATGCAGAGATCCACCCGCAGCCCGTGGGGATCCGCGGGGGATGCACAGATCCACCCGCAGCCCGTGGGGATCCACGGGGGATGCAGAGATCCACCCGCAGCCCGTGGGGATCCGCGGGGGATGCACAGATCCACCCGCAGCCCGTGGGGATCCACGGGGGATGCAGAGATCCACCCGCAGCCCGTGGGGATCCGCGGGGGATGCACAGATCCACCCGCAGCCCGTGGGGATCCACGGGGGATGCAGAGATCCACCCGCAGCCCGTGGGGGAGGTGCCCATGCCGGAGCGGGTGGATGCCTGGAGGAGGCTGTGATCCAGTGGGAGACTCAGTGGGGAGAGAGGGCCCTGCTTCCAGGCGGGAGCAGCCTGTCTTTGGAGGACTGTACCCCATGGAAAGACAGACCCACGTCACAGCAGTTTTGGGAGGACTGTGTGCCCGTGGAGGGGCTCACACTGCAGCAGGTGTGGTGGGGCTGCTGCTCGTGGGAGTGGACCCACACGGGAGAAGTTAATGGAGAACTGTCTCCTGTGGGAGGGACCCCACGGCCTCACAGGGGAAGGACTCCTCTCTCAGAGCAGTGGAAGAAAATCTCGGTGATGAACTGACCAAAACCCCCATGCCCTGTCTCCCTGCACTGTCAGTGGGAAGGAGGGAGGGGCTGGGGGGAAAAGGTGTTTTAAGGGCTTATTTTACTTCTCATTATCCTACTCTGATTCTGTTAGTAATAAATTCACTTTGCAACCTTAAGCTGAGCCTGTTTTGCCCTTGAAGTGTTTTCTCCCTGTCCTTATTTCACTCATGAACCCTTTGTTAGTTTTTTTTCCCCCTCTCCTCTGCTCAGCTGTGCCAGGGGCGGGTGAGCGAGCGACTCTTGTGGGTGCCTGGCGCTGGGCCAGTGTCAAACCACAACAGCAGGATCTTGAGTGTGGCAGCTTCATGGGCTGATACCCATCACTCTTACATGAGAGTTCTCCTGAACTAATAAAGCTACCAGATAGTAGATGGAGGAAGTCCTGTGAAAACCTTGCAGAAACAATACCTCACTGGTGCTGTGATAGAATCACTCCTTATTTCTCATAGAATTTGAAGCATTTGAAGTAAAAATTCAGTGCAGTTTTCAGCTGTATAGAAATATATTTTGAAGGGGTAGAAAACACCTCAATTTTTCAGACATATGGTCAGTACCAGCTGATACTGTCTAACTTTATTCCACCTCACTGAGGAAGAAAGAGTTTAGTCCTGTGCTGACTTTGTAAGAGAAGGTGTGTTGCTATAGATAGGAGCATGTGATAAATACATATTCTAATATTGGCTTTCCGCAAATATTAAAGCGAATACTATATGTATAATGTTAAAGTAGCTTTGCTGTAAAGATATTGGTTTTTTTTGTAACAATAACTAATGCCTTTATTTCTGTAGTAAAATAGCTGATATAGTTGTGCTTGTGGTAATTGAACTGTCTGCTTGGTTGGATAACATCCAGTGAACGTATAATGAAGACCCCTGCTACTGACTTACCAACTATCAGCAACTACCATCTGTAAAAGCCATGGACCAAAATCCAAGCTGGAGGTGATAACAAAACCACAGCCAAGAAATACACATGCTCTGAAAAGGCGGACCTGAGGAGGAGCCATGCTAAACAGTTCCTGGGATATGTAAACTAGTTTGGGGAAAAGTTTGAATATGCATAATTGTTGATGAATATGCACTAGGTGATGCAATAGTAAAGGTATGTAAAGGGAATCTCCCCAATAGCAGGGGTGCTCTTGGATGAGTGCCAAGGGTACCCAGCGCTGTAACTTTTGCTTTATTATATTTGTCCCTTATTGTCTTCTTATTAAAACTTTTAAATTCTCACAGGAGAGTGAACCTCGTTTTTCACAAGCAGACAGACTTCTAGAAAGTGAGAGAGATGCAGAAGGAGTAAAAGGATGAGGATTCTTCCCCAACATGGTTAGTCAAGGGATAACTGCTGTGATACTACTGTGATAACTAAAAGAATGGTTTGGGTCTCCTTTTTACCTAAGTATAATCCTTCGACATGACATATTTTCACTTTGGCCTTATGAGACAGAAAATAACACACTTTCACTAGCTGATAGTATTGGTCACTTCAGACGATTTATTCACCTGGCTGAGTAGACTTCGCTCTTTTTTCTCAGGTAAAGTCTAAAGTCAAACTTAGCTTTGGTAGATTCTCTGAAGATAAAACAATGCGGTGCTTGATAAAAGAATTTATCAAGGAATAAAACCTTGGGCTGGGGAGTCCTAGAGTTGTGTGTTCTCTTTTTCCTGCTCTGATGAAGCCAAGGAGACATGATTTCAACAGGGTGGTAACTAGTCCCTCCAGCCTTTACATTTATTTAAGCAGTCAGGTAAATAGGTCTGTTCCCAAAGTTTCTGAAGCAGAGGGGGAATTTCACTGAGGTCTTCAGGATTTAACTCATGTGTCCACAGCAGGCATAACTATCCTACCACACGTACCCTGTCAGTGTTTCTGGAATCAGAAAGCAGTCACTTTTTCCACTCTCTTTCTATATTTCCAGACATTATGTTTTCACTTCTTAAAACCACTGCAGAATGGAGCCTGATGAATGACTTATGCCTTTAGTGCCGGCTGACATCCAGCTGAACTTGCTACCAGAATTTTAACAACATGGTCAGCAGCAGCACGCTGGTAAGTGTTCTGCAGCAGTTCTCAGTTTCAGGCATTTAGAACAGTCATTTCTCTGTCAAGGGCAACAGCAAGAAGCAAATTTAAGATGCTCACATGTTTCTAAAAACAAAACAAAACCAAAAAGCCCCATATTACTAAAAAGCAGCAGATTTGCATAAATGTTAAAAATTACTGAAAGCCAGATTGTTGCTGTAGTGCCTCATATTGTACGACTTATTTAGAAGTAGCTGTTGGTCCTGGTTCAAGGCAAGGTAATTCTCTGTAGAAAATCATTTATCTCTAGAGGTGACAATAGCAAGTCCCTGTACAGCAGCACTCTCCCAGTTAAGCCAAGGTCCAGCATCAGTTTAACAGTTCTATGTCACTGCCTTTTCCATATTACTGTTTGCTTGGCATAGAGAAGTACATGGCAAAATAAAAAAAAAAACAAAATAACTAAGGTCTCAGAATGAAGAGAGGCAAACAAAAATATTGCCAATGGCTTTTTTTTTCCCCTTTCACTAAATCAGGCTCTCCAACAGCCCGGCTCTTTGCTTCATTAGCCAAATGACTGTTAAGTAAAATCTAATTTGTATTTGTGAAGCTGCTTCTCTCTCATCTGTAGATCTTCAAGTACATTTCAGACACCCGAGTGCCATGTATAAAAGCAGACAAGGATTATAAATTATTGTTTTGAGGCAGACCATTTAAATTGGTTAGCTTGAAGTGGAACATGAGACGTCAGGGAGGCTGGAACATAAACCCAGGAGTACCTGAGAGAAATGAGGGTTGTCTTGTCTTCGTAAACTATTTTTCAAGGGTCTGTAGCTTTGTGTGGCTCACAGCTTATCATCAATCTAAGGACATGGGCAAAGATACAGGCTAGTTGTCAGAAAAAAAAAAAAAAGAAACGACAGAAAGAAAAATTTGTCTTCTAACTTATCCTGTGTGTTTGCAAAACCAACATTTAACAACATTGCTCTGAGGAGCTGTTTGTATCCTGCTGGAGACAAACCTGTAAACTCCTGGGAAAGGGAGGATCACAGTGTCCCAGCTGCAGGACTGAGAACAGAGGGCAAATGCCTCTGTTGGCCTTTGTGCCAATATTTAGTTAGAGTTACATTTATTCATGCTTCTTCCTCCCCTTCTATGCATCCCCCATGGAGTATTTACTTCTGTTAGTAGCTCCCTCAGGTGACTATTGATGTCTTTTCACACAGATGCTCAAAATTATGGGTTGAATTTTGATTTAGACATTAATCTACAGACTACTTTAATGTGCATGTGCTGAAACAGGGAAAGAAGAGAAAAGATCATAATCATTAATATTCCTTGGTTGCTCAGTAGGACTTCACTTATCACAAAGATAAAAAAAACAAACCAGGCAAGATGTTTACCTCAGCTAATGGTCACAAATCAAACACCAAGTGCAGAGCAAACATGTTGCAATTATCTACTAAGTCTGTGAGATTGTATACTTAGATCATTTAATAATGATTCTGAGGTGAATAACTTCACTAGAGTAAATTTTGCTTTTGTAAAACACTAACTACATGACATCTGCCTGATTTAATAGTATTTAAATTAACTGGTTCTGTGGCCAAAGATGATCTGCTAAATTTCAATATAATGTTTCAGAAAGAAAAAATGAGCGATTGCAATTTTATTTTCCCTCAGCTTTATGAGGAGGCTTTATGGTTCGAATTAAAGAATTATTTGACTTCAATTTCAGCAATGTAATTTTATGATAACTAGAACTAATGATTGTCATTTTTAAAGCAAACATGATAAAACCCTTTCAGATGTCTTTAGTAAAGTTCTCTTCTGCTTTAATAACTACATTAACATAATAATAGATCTGGCTCTTAATACTTAGTGAAAAGGGACAAGGAAAGCAGTGGGAAAATGGAGAAACATTGGTTCCAGCACCTTTTATCATGCCCCCAGAGAAACTAGTCCCCTTGTGAGACCCAAGTGGAAAGGTATCAAAAGAGAAGTAGAACAGGGGTCTCCTGAGATGGATCGATGTTATTAGGAAAATGTTTGGAATTGATAGTTAAAACCATAGGTGAAGATGGGCATCCACAGAGGGAAGCAGAGGCAAGTTTAAGAGAAATCCATGTATAATTGAGAGGGCACCAGAAAGCTAATCTGAGATTCAATGCATAAAATAATTAATCATCAAGCTTTTGACAGCATCCAGAATACATGTGGTGTTTTCTACACATCTAGGAATGCTCATTTGCTGCTCAGAAAGGCTTAGTTTGAAAAAATTGGCACTGGACAAAAAGAACAAATCTGGTTGGCGTTACAGAGTTTAACCTGGATAGGTGCCATTCCTAAAAGCAGAATGTCTGATGCTTTGCATTTATTTTATCATGAAAGATTGCTTAATTTAAATGTAATGCTGGGAAAAGTGAAAGTTAGAGTTCAATAACTATCTGAAGTTGTGTTGAGAGACTTCTGTCAAATCCTGGTGTGGTTCAGTGTTCTGACTTTTGTCACAAAATTGGGCAAAATTTAACACAAAGCAAAGTTATAGACTAATACCTGGACATCTTTGAATGTGGCAGAAAAAGATTCCCTAATTTCATAAGCAATTTGACATCCTTTAAGTAAAAAGAATCATTTCCCATCTTAGACCAATTAGGACATTTACAGAATATATTGGGATACAACTTTGGGCCTTGTGTGTCAGACATTGATTGTCTCCTTGATTCCATTCTAGTTACTTGATAGAACTACACATAGAAATATTTCTGGCCCTGAACAGAGCGCTCAGTTCAGTGTTGCCTTAAATGCAGTTCTGCTCCAAGTCATGGTGTCCAGTCCTGTGTTTATTGGTGTTCACCCTCTTTGCAATAGCACTAGGAAACTGTGAGAAGAGAGAATGACCTCTTCTCTCTGGTTATAATTTACTTACTCTTCTGTGAGTGACATGTTCCATCAGGGCATCATGGTGAAAAATATTCCAGTTTCAAAGTCTAATCTGGATATAAAATATTCAATACATTCAGATACCCCTTCCTGGCCAGTTTTGCAATGGGTTTTTGGCAGCTGTCAGCCAAGCAGTGTGAGTGGACCAGCAATGTTTGGGTGTGATCTGGTACAATGCTGGGTCTAGAGGAAATGAGTTGGTGGCAAAAGTGTACTGGTCTGCAGTGATAATTCTTACCTGTTTCTTGGCACGTGAGAAGACAGGTCTGCTACTCTTACAAAATCCCAACCCTGAATCAGCAGTGAACCTGAGTCTAAAATTTGCATCTTTTCTCAGGGTGGTATGCATTAACAAAGTTATACCTTATTTTAGCCAAGGTGAGCTTGAAGAGGGGAATTTTGACCCAAATGGTTTTTGTGAGGAAATCTCCCTTTGCTAGCATAGATGGAAATATACTCTCAGAGCTTCCCGCATCTGAGAAAGACATTATAGTAAAAGAAAAAGAGAAAGTTAGACTGGAACATGGACAATCAAGATAAACTGGATGTAGAAGATCAAGATACGTTAACTACTCTGAGGTAATGGCCTGTTTTATGCTCATTATTCTTACAAAATATGTCAAAAATCCTCGATTTTTTCTCGTGCAAGAAAGGACTCCCTCTCTCCTTCCCTGCCCAAACCCCCCACTTTTCGAGCCGCCCAGATTTTGAAACAAACAATTTAGTCTTATGGTCAGCCATATGCAGGGGAGGAGTACGCAGATCATATGCTAAGCAGAGTTTTTAAGCTACAGGGATCTCAGACCAGTCAGCTAGTACAGGGCAGAAATGTAGTCACTTTTTGCCTAAGACACTAGCAAAGTATTTGAAAATAGAATGCAGTAGGGACTATGGTTCAGTCTGTTCCAAATCACATTGATACAGAAAACCCAGAACAACTTCAGTGACTTTTCATTCTGTAGTGGTAGCATGAGACAGCAGTCTTTAGGAGTAAGAATAAAGCGTGGTTTCTGGTAAGAGATTACAGAAGAAATTGAAAGCTGAAAGAGGATTTTTACATCAGGGAAAAAAACAATAACTGAAGTAAAAGAAAAATAAAATGAGACAAGTGGAATCAGTCAAGCAACAGTATAATATTAATGGAGATGATGAATTTTGTGTGGGTTTGGCTGAGAAAGTTCAATTAAGGAAAGATTAATGGATTTTTGGGTGCCTTTTTCTAAAACACATTCTTTTCTTTGCTAGGACAGCAGGGTTGATCTCAAATTGTGAAGAAAGCATCTCATAATAGCTTTTTATATTTGAAGAATCAAAATCTTCAGTCTTAGACCAATGACAGTTTTTTGAGATGAGCACAAATTACTGGTATTAGAAGGCCAGAGTGTGGTTGTTCAGGGTAATCTGCAATATTGTGTGGTGCCTGTAATGCAGAAAGGAGAACCATTCGTTCATATATCCCCATTAGAATTCTTCCTGAGGATGGATTTGGCTCCAGCTTTTCAGACAAGTAATTCTGGGATGTGGTACCCTATTGGCACATCAGTTTTCTATTCCTAGTAGTGTATGTTCGTTCCATGTGCATTTAGACAGAGAAATTTTGAAGGTAAAAGCAGAACTTGGCTACTGGCTGACATTTAGGAACAGTGTGTACTTTTGACTTTGAACAATAGTCTTGATATCCTGGATGTCACTGAGGTAATTCATTGTCTGAGGCAGAGACTGATGAAGCATTTATAACAAGAACAGGCAGTAGAGGGAAGAATATAGGTGCAGATATGATCCTTCTTCTGCCATTAGTACATTCTTCCAGCCCAGCAGAAGAAGAATGAAAAATCATTAAGGGAACATCCTGGTGATTGAATATCAGCCTACTGATACACTTCAAGCTCTTGTGACTTAATTTTCAACATATAATTTAAATTTCTCATTCGAAAAGACAGAAATGAGGCAGAAAATCAAGATAAGCAATTCAGAGTAAATCCAGACTCTGGAGCAATCTAGCTCAGTTCTGTCTTCAATCTCTAAGCTTCCTTTCAAATGTCCAGACTTCCCTTGGCTCATTACTTCCCTCCCTTTCCAGAGCTGCAGCTCCTCCAGAGGACCCGTTCTTTTCTCTCCATAACCCTTGCCCGTGTGTTAATTCTAGTTATTTTGAAGTCTTTTGCAGTCTACTGAAAAAAAAATACTGGGCATTGAAAGCAAGTTCTGGGAAATATGAGCATTTTGTGGCAAAACGCTGCAAAACCGTAGTGATTGCTGTAGTGTTCAAGGAATGACTGAAACAGTAAAAAAAGCAGTAGCTATTCTGAGGAGATATGACAAATAAAATAGCAAAGAGAAATTCAAAAGGCCACTAAATGACAGCACTTCTGACACTGACTATAAATAAAGAAAATCTTTTTGGACATCTTAGATAGGTAGATTGTTGCACCAAGAAATTCTGGGACAGCAGAATACCATAAGCAGTTAGAGAGCTGCTCAATCTGAGTTACGAGTTAATTTTCAGTTTCCAGGATACATTTTAGTTAGGACAGTAGATATGAAAGCCTCCAGATCCAGGGTAGCTATACTGGAATAAATTGAATGTCATTGTGCGCAGTGCTGTGATTTTTTTTTCTTGTAGCTTCAGGCAGTGTTTTATATTTTGAAGCAACGATCTTTAAAGCAAAGTTCACATCCAATGATCTATGGGCAAAATATCCCAGGTGGGACTGTCTGAATTGCTAGTTACCTTGGGACAGGAAATTAGTTTGAATTGAGGCTAACTAGGAAAGTATATTTTCATCTATTGGCTCACCAAAGCAAGACTTTAAGATGCATCCAAATTTCTAAGTTACTTGAAATTATAAAACTGACATGGGACGTTACTGTTTCTTTTGCAAGTAGAATATTTTACTTTTAGCTGGTATAGTATTAAAATGTTGTTTCTCCATGGATATAGAACCATCTCTTTAGAAGTGAGATATTGCAGGAGTTGTGTCACACCTGTGATAAGGGTAGGGTTTGCTGGCAGGGCTGTTCATTTCTCATCTTTCACCAGTACTCTGCTCATGCCTTCTAATGCAGTTGCGAGATGGGATTTTTTTATGAAGCCTCCTACACTGGAAAGATTTTATTTGATTTCTGTTTACAAGAAGATCATTAATTTGCATTTATAAAAGTGATGCTTCTTCTATTTTATAGAAAGCAATTGGATTTCTATAAGAATACCCCTTGAGTGACTTATAAGACATGTAGAAACTTGGCGTTTATTGTGATCTATCGGCAAAATTTGTTCTACAAATTAAGTCGTGCTACCAGTCTGTCTACTTCATTAGTAGTGTTGTCTTTTGAATCCTAATATCAGTGCAGAACAAATACTTCAGCCTTCCACTACGATGCAGCCTAAACAATGAGAGGAAAACTGGTGACAGACCATTTCCCTCCTATGCAGAGGGACTATTTCACAATAATTAACTCTCTCTTTGAGTATGCTGTTCAGGTGATATACTTTGACACAAAATTTTTTTATAGTAGAAGACAAAAGTAATTTGCTACTTACGTGTCATGCATAGGTTAGAGCCCAAAATAAAATTACCTCTGTGTTCTTCTTCCTGTTTTTAATTAAAGCAATAAATGTAGACAGGTGATGTTCAGAATGAATCAGCAATTCTTGTGTTTTAAAATAAAAGTTGTGTGAAAGAAATGAAGTGTCAGATATTGTTGTTTGGACAACACTGTGTTTCTGAAGCATCAGAATTTTAGAAAAGGTAAGGGAGAGGGACAGAAAAATTAATTCTTTTCAATACCCAGAAAATCTAACAAAATTGGGAGAGGTTTTAAACCTCTTCTATGCTGCACTCTTGGGTCTGTCAGTGTGTAGAATCAAATTGGACTCCACAGAAACTGAACCACGTGGATAAATAGGTTTAGATCAGAGCTGTGTGTGATCCTCCACTGAGAAGGCCACTGAACAATGGAGGCTTAACCATGTAGGAGCACAGTGGCAGTCAGGTGCAGCATGTGGGAAAAACTTCTTACAAGGGTAGTACACTGAGTAAGAAGAAGCCAAAATTTACCTGTGCCTCCCACATTTTTGTTTTGTTTGGATTCCATGACTTTAGGTCCTTTGACTGGACCCACTGCAGAGCACTCAACCTCTGCTTTTGCGTGTAACTTATATTGCCTATAACTGCCTACATGTGGATATGCTTGTGAAGATTATAAACTTTTTAAAAGCAGTTATAAAATAACTTTTCTTTTGCTTTCTGAACTAATTTTACTGCACAGAACAAATACAGCTGAGAGGCTTCAAAACAGATACAGCAGAAATAAAGCAGTTCATGCTGGCGAATTATTTGATTTACTGTTCTAAAAACAACTTCCATAGACAACTTGTAATGTGCTATAGAAGAACTTCCTAGTGATTTAACTGTGCCTTACTGTGAGTAGTTAGGTGATCCTGTAGTTTAATTGAAGCATTTAGGAGCTGTTCCAAACCTTGAAGATAAATGTAAAAGAAGTTTGTACATTCAAACCTCTGCATGTCCTCTCACTTGGGCAAAGGAGCGGCAAACACTGTCATCCTAATTATGATTTGAGAAGTATTTTCTACTAGGTGCAGTCAAAAGCATTATGAAAATAAAGCAATTTTTAGTATGAAATGAAAAAGACAAACCATTGTTAGTATAAAGTTAGTGCAAGAATTTCTGTAATGGAAGAGAACATGATAGTTATGAAGTTTAAAAGTTTAACAATAATTAGTTATTTCATGATGCTTTATTGCTGTAAAGAATAATTTCTCCATTTTGATCCTTGTATTTATCGTAGATTATATCCACTGACAATTTAACTCATATTTCAGAATTAAGTTACAAACCATTTATTGTGAAGTAGTCAATGTATCATTTTTCTCATTTCAAAGACAATTTAATACAGTTGTACTTTTTCTTGCCCTGGAGATTCATGCAGTTTCTAAAATAAAATGAAATGCAGCTTTTCAACATTTGTAATGAGCATACTCAAACAAATCCTTGTTTGTAAGAGAAGTGCTGTCACTTTTTAAAAAGGTTTTTTAACGGACAAGAGAATATATTTTCCTCTCAATCTTTTCTTCTAAGGGAAGTGAACGATTACAAAGGTGTGACTGAAATAAATAAAACAGAAAATCCTGGTACTTGGGGCCGATTCTGTCTGTGTGCATCTGAAACAGACTCACCTGGGTGTCTGCAGAGTTGCTCCTCTCACATATTCCTACTCCTCTCTTCTCTGAGCACGATTGCCTCCGGATCCTGGCAGACTGCAAATGAACGTGAGTCAGCAGTGAGCCCTCAGAGTGATACAGGACAACTGTACATGAGGCAGCTTTTGCAGGAGAGTAGCCAAGAGTTCAGAGAAAGCTTTTATTCCTCTGTGTTTGGCAATTAGGAGACCTCACTTGGAGTACTGTGTCCTGCTTTGGGCTCCCAAGAGCAAAACTAAAGTATCCTCACCCTGAAGTGGTTCCCACAGAGGCCGTGAGCCCATGGGATAAAGCATCCAGTGTAGGGGGAGAAGCTGAGAGAGATGAGCTTGTTTAGCCTTGAGAAAGCTGAGGGGCAATCTGATTATTCTTTGCAACTTCCTAAAGGACAGGTGGGAGAAGGTGAAACCGAGCGCTTCCTGGAGCTAAACAGTGAAAGCACGGGAGTCACTGAACACAAATGACAGCAACGGGAGAGTTATTTTAAAAAAAAAAAGTTTATATGGGAAGTAGTCGACCACCAGAGCAGAGCCTTAGAGAGAATCTGGAAGCTCCATCCCTGTTAACATTCAAAGCTTGACTAGAAAAGACACCCAGCAATCTGATCTAATCTTGAACCTAGCCCTGGCTTCATCAGGGACATTGGACAAGATGATGCCTGAAGACACCTTTAAAGCCAAATTTTTCTATGATTTTAGGTATCTAAAGAAACCAAAGGATTTTCTAAGTGTTCACCACCTCCTCCCCCTCTCTTCTCCCACCTCCTTGGAGATTTCCCCAGGCAGGAAGAATTACTGATAGATTTGCAGCTGATATTTCTGGGGAATTTTGATACTAATTTTTTTGTCCTCTACATTTTAGTTAAGATTGTGTTTAAAGTCTCACTGAGCCACACTCAGAGCCATTCAGAGAGGGGCACTCAAAGTCCCAGAGCATGAAAAAAATCTTTTGAGGGAAAAAATTGAGCAGTTCTGTTTTAACTTTATCAGAAACTATTTTTGTTTTGGCAGCACCTGATCTGGAGAGAGGAACATTTAAAGTACAGCTCAGAACAAGAAAACCTGGTCCTTGGTAACCAAAGATTATTTCAATGAACAAAATGGTAGTTTCATGAGAAACGTGTGTGTTTCTCCTTGTACTAGAGGTTTCCATCTTCATTGCTTTTGCTTAATTGTCCTGTATCACATCATTGCTAAGGCAGGAAGAAATCTGAAACTACCCACACAGCAGAGAAAGAATATAACGTAGCAAGGATGATCACGTCTCCTGAGGGAAAAAGCACTGTGAGAGAAGAGAGGAAAGCACTGCAAGGAGGGGACAAAGCTAGATTTCTGTGGCATTCCTTGAGACTTAGATGCATATCATGAAAAGCTTTTTGTATGTAAAATCTGTATTGACCATTGCATTAACAGGAAAAATGTAAACATTCTTCAACTCCAGCCTTTTTTAATTAAGCTGTCACTATTTACAGATATAGTTTAGGCATTATAGGTAAAGGGCAGCTCTTTATGAGAACATTTAAGTATGGCAATTTCATTTCCTCTGGAATGTATTGTTGCCTCCAGCTGTCACTTGATTTATAAACTGGAAAGCATTATCTGGCTAAAGAAAATTACCATGCATTTAGTTAGCAGAATTTTGTTATTATGCATCTGGAAATGCAGCATGAGAATTTGACTCGTTTGTATTGCAGCAATGGAAAATGTATTTCTTGGTATTTTGGTTACATCTGAAATTCTACAGCACATATGAGTTTTAGTGGAATTACAGTATATCATAGTAATTCTTGTCAAAAACTAGGATCTTATTGTATGATGGTAAAGTCCATCCCAACCCTATGGAATCAGTAATCTAAATATTTTCTGTGTTCTTTTTCTCTTCTTCATTAAACTGTAACTGTAGAAAGCACAATTCCTAGAAATGTCAAAGAAAATTACCTGTGAAGGGAAAGTATTATATCCCATCTGACCATTAGCAGCAGAATTAATACACTTAAGAAATTTTATTCAGCTCAATTAGATTAGATTTACTGAAGGCAGGGATGAAACAGGATATTTACATATCAAAGTTTAAAAACAAAACAATGAAAAAAAAAAAAGACCACCACAAACCCAAAACCCAAAGAAAGCATCTCCCAACGGTTCAGTTTTCTGGTCAAGTTTTCTGTCACCTCTTATCTGTGACTGCTTTATATCTTTAGATAATGAAATCTTCAGGGCAGGGGCTATGGCTCCATCTTTATATGTGTTTGAGTTGCTCTTTGCAAAACGTGCACCAGGGAGGAAGTAGTATTTGTTATTTAATTGTAATAACACCTTCAAAGCCCATCTGAGGTTGTAGTCTTACTGAGTTAGATACCACACAAAATATGAGTGAGAGTGTGCAATTGAATTTTTCTCATTAGGAAGAAATGCCTGGAGGCAAATAGGTTGTCCTGCCATAGTGGAGATGGCAGTGCTGGCTGGCCTACTGCAGAACAAAGATAACAGCTGCTCTCTGCCTTCCATTGGTACTTTGAAAGAAAATGCAGCAGGCTAAAAGTGGATCCAAATGAGGCTGCTGTTTAATTGCTTTTATTGCAAGGCAGTGTTCACAAGACTAAAGAAATATAATCTGAGAAGATTTTACTAAGAAGACAGTGGAAAAATTGCTGCTGCTTTCTACTGGAAACATTCTCAGCTGCTTCATACAGTGAGGGTCAGAGGGCCCTGCTCTGACTCCTGACACAACAGAGATACAGAAATACTTAAAACATGGCCAAAGTGGAAGAGCAGAAAATTAAGTAAAAAAATCCAGTGTTTCATGTCTGTATCTATGTATTGGTTGCACTCCTACATGGCTGACAGAATGACCTTGTCTTAATGAAGCAGCCAGATATTTCTGGCTGGATTTTCATCTGTTTTGTACCAGGGCGATGACATGAAGTTTATGTCTCACCCCCTCAGTGGATCATTACAAGTGCTTCAGCTAATGCTAAGGTACAAGATGTTCTCTGGAAATGATGGGTTTATTAGCTCTGTAAGCTGTGTGTGAGGAAATAATTGGTATTTCGGATGGTTTTAATTTCTTTCGTGTCTGCAGAAGTAAAACCAAAGCTGTAATATTTAACCAAATGATGTCATACACTTTGTAACTGGCACTGAAATGCACTACCAATGTTTTATAGAGATAGAATAGTTGCTTCTCATCTTCTGACACACAATTTAGTGCTTCATCCTTCTGTTTCAAACAATGCTTACTCTTTGTTTACTGAGTGATCTCTCACTGCATGCAGACATGTGAAGGAGTAATTGTCTCATCTGCCAAAGCTCAGAAAAGACAAGTACTTTTTATTTTTAAAGCTTATATTTCTAGAACTGTTCTGCAAGGCAAAAAAAAAAAAAAATTATTCTCCAAACTGAATCAGAAACTTTATTTAAACAATATCTTTCTCAAAGGAGAGGACTGTAAAATAGGCTTTAAAACATAAGCTGACCTTCAAATAACTTACAGGATCATGACCTACAGAAACAAAACCAGTTATCTAACTAGTCAGAATTGAGTAATTTCTCACTAAATCACCTTTAATGAAATCTGAGAGTGAAATGGAGAGTTAAATTCTCCATAGGCCTCAGCAATACTACTGTAATTAGTCTAATTTTTTTTTTTTTATCTTAATGCCTTTGTATCAGGTCTTAAATTCACAGTTGACCTGAGCTGAAAATTTTTTTGCGGCTGGAGAATCTTGGGAGGAAACACTGTATATGCTTGCTCTGTTCCTACTCCTCCTTAGTCATCAACATACGACTGCTGTCCGAGATTGGATCTTGCAACAGAGACACACTTCGTGTGTGGACATCTGGGCAGCTGTTCAGATGCCTGTCAGGGCTGTCCACAGTGCAGCCATTAACATAATGAATAGCGCTGTGAATACAATTAGGTTTATTAAAATGTCGGGTTAAGAGTTGATGATCTCCCTGCTTAGGTCTTCTGAATTATTACACTATTATATTTATCCTACTGAGCTATTACATTATACCTTATCACAAGCATCACCAGCTTGAGCAATGATTTTGAATTATACCTTGCTATAAATGCTTATTCCTTCTCTCTAATTTTCTCTTCCAAGTGCTTGATGTCTTTCTTCTGCATACTTTCTTGACTTTTTATCATGACCATCATAAAATAAAATTCCAATCATAAGCTTAAATGCTTCTCAAAGTAGAATAGAGTCAAGCAATGTGCATAAAGGATAATGCAACATTGTGCTGATGACGGAAAATACTGAAATATGTGTGTGAATAATCTTTCTGTGAATAATTTAAGTGGAAAAAAAAGCTTAATATGACCGGTGTCCTTTTTGTCACATAATGACACCTGCTTAAGTGTCTTCATGGCAGTTTTTACTAGGTGACTTTGCCCAGCAAAACTCTCCTGATAATGAGGTGGAAAACAATCCAGCCAATGCTGAGAGAGCCCCCTATTATAAACTGTATCAAATGCTGAACATAAATTTATTAAAATGGGTTGAAGTGGCTGAGGGTTATGCACTTTGGTGTTATGCAAGGAAACCTCCAGCCCTTCTGTTCCTGGCTCTGCCCTGTGGAGGAGCAGCCATCCACAGCTCCTGTTGCAGACACTGAAACAAGAAATTTGACAGCTTACACTGAAGTGAGCCCTGTTTATACTATGTCAGAGCAAGTCCCACAAGGAGCGTAAACTGTTTGACTAAAGCATGCTTTATTTCTAATGCTTTCTGTCATTTCAGAATTTTCTATACAAACACTGAAAACTGTTTAACTGGCTATTAATTAAAAGCGTGAGAAACTGGAGTTTATTGGTTCACAACAGAAGAACTTCACATCTGTTATAGAGATTTTATCTATTCTTATCTAAAACATACATCCATTCTTTGACAATTCGTTCGAGAATTTATTTCATGGGTCAAAAAGATGTGCTATTAGTCAAATTGCTTATGCACCATCTGAGCATTTAGAACTGGGGAAAAATATTTTTTGTGTTTGTAGTGGTTTAGGACCAGCACTCCAAACCACAAGCTGCTTGTCTCCTCCTCGGCTGACAGAGACAAAAGGCAGAGATCACCGGTTGAGATTAGAACAGTTTGCTGGAAACAGCAATGAGATAAGAAAACAAACAGTAATAGCAACAATATTAATTTTAAAAAACATAAAAAAAGAAGGTGATTTCCATATAAAAAATGCTCACTGACCAACTCGAAGCAGCATGACCCCAAGAAAATGAACAAAAATGGTGGATGGACCCCCCAAACCCATGCTTTTCCCAGACCCAGCGCCACACCCACCTTCTTTTCGGAAGGGAGAATCCCTTATTTCTATCCCCCAGATATGATGAGAGTGTTATAGAATAACAACCTGGACAGGCCCACACAGCTCCAGGCACTGGCACCTCATGGCTGCCGTGAAAAAATTAATTCTGCCCTCGCGGAAAACCAGGACTGAATTTAACTAATCTGCATAATCAAACGGAATTATCAAAGCTTCAGATTCACAATGAATTACCCAGATGATTTTTTTTCTTCTTTAAAGACTTTCTTAAAGATGAAACAGTAAAAAAACTCAATTTTTTATGTTTTTTAGGCAATACATATCAGTGTCAAGTTAGCAGTAGGGAAACCTCAAAGAGCTTAAAGAGCTTTTTACCTGTGTGAAGTAATTTCAGTGTAGACAGTGTTGTTTATTATTAGTATTTAGTATGATGAAGCTATAACTTTAAGTGTTTTTACCTGTAGGGGATTAAAATAATTTGTTTTCCTGCTCACCATAAATTAAATGCTTTCAGTCAACAGCAAGAGGTCTTGATTAGTAGCAGCAGCTTAAGTGGAAATAGATTAATAAATCTTCATTTCTCTTCATATAGATACTCTCCAAATCATGAACAAGGCAATAACTTTTAATGTTTAACCTGCAGCTTCTCTGTGATTAAATGAGAAACAACACTGAAAGTAATCTGTAGAGTTAGTTATCAATTTCATATCTATTTCTCCCATTTCCTCCATTTTTAAGGAGTTTCTCTTGGAAAGCAAAAGGAAAGAAAAAATATTTTTTTTTTATTCTTTTCATGAGCAAGAGGTGTTTTAGTCTTGGAAGCTTTATTCACCAGAGAAAACTTTGATGGTGGTCTAATACTAACATCCATAAAACATGTCTATCTTAAAAAATATTCTCATAGCAAAGTTAATCAGAAGAATGCTATTTATTTATTTCAGGTGCTAAGAAGTTATGTTATGGATAACCAAAACTGGACATTCAACTCAAGAAGAGTATTTTGCCTTTAATGAGGGTTGACTCCCTCACAGGAATTTTTGCAATAAGGTTACTAGAAGGGTTAAAAGGAAAGTTTTAGGTCATATTAAAATATTCCTTGAGAGCGAAGCTTGAACTTGAAAAAAAAAAAAGTCTATTCATAATCTCTGGACTCAGCCGAATAGATGAGTAAACATTAAAAAAATAAATGTAAAACAAATTTTCCTCTGTAGTTACCCCAACAGCTGTTGTTGCTTCAATTTACTTCCTAGAATTCAGGGACCTCTTCTTTTTTCCTCTTTGGATCAATCCTTAAAACAGCTTTTTTTCACCCTCCCTGATGCCTCTTCTTTAGATTATTCTGGCAAACTGTAGAGGCAGTTTCCCAAGTGGGCTATTAGGCACTGAGTAGATAGATTGGTTAATAAAAACATTTAAAAAATTCTCTTTGGGATCCTCTATTGTTATTCTCAGTAATGCAAACATTTAAATTTACATTCTTTCATTATCCACTTTACTGTGAATTTGGAAGGTCTGTGACCTCATGATTTATTCCAGAAAAATATGTGTAAATATATATATGTATAGGCATATATATGTATATATGTCAACCGAAGAAATGTTGTGATGAAGTTGTATAAAAGCACAATATCTGCATTTATATTTCCATATAAATTGAAGTTTTGATCCAAAGATTATCAAAAAGCCGTTAAGAATAAATCCATTCTTAAAGCAAATCTGTAAGGAAACGGCTTTCCAATTCTTTGAAGCATCATTATTTTCATTCTTTGCAGTGAAATGGAGAACAGTTTTCGTGGGTGAGCCAAGTAAAGACGTGTGAGCCACACACTTGTTTGTTATGGGAGTTATACAGGTTTAAGTCACCTCCTGCATTTGGCACCTCAAAGCTCAAATTAGACCTGGGCCTCCTGTGGTCTCATGTGCTGGAGGTTTCCCTGGGGTGGCTGCTAGCACAGTGCAGCCCCTCCTCACTGCTGAAAAAAATTCAGCATTCCCAGATGGGAGGTGAGGTTTCTTTCCAAATGGTCAGTCTGATTTGATACTACAAAGTTTTGCCTTCTACTAGATTACAGATGGGAGGGAAAAATCCCAATGAAACTAAAGAACCCACCACTATCCCAGAACCAATGAACTGATCAATCAACCAAAACCCATAAAAACTATGTTGCCTGAACACTTTCTAGTTCCTTTATTTTGAGAAAATCCTGGACTGAGAGATTTAAAATACAGAATGAAAAATGATGACTGTTTGCTTAAGCAGTAGGACAAAATGTGGCATCCATAAGAAATGTAGGACACTTTTTAGCTATATGATTCTAATAATAATTTGATTATATATAACTATATATGATTCTAGTCAAAATTATAGCTCTTCAGATCTATAGCACTTCAGGTAATAACTTCAGGTTTCTGTACATCTCACAGCTCTTTTTGAAATATAGTTATGGGAAGTGTATTTTAGAAGTGAATAGTACCTCTCTTCTCAGGAAATCTCTGGAAAATATGGTGGTCTGCAAATGGAACCATGCAGGCTTTAAAAACTTTCTGTTTATATTAATTTCCTCTTTCCAAAGTATGTCAAAAAATACCAGTTTTCACTGTAAGCAAATATTTCTCTAGTGACTATTTACACAAAATCTAAATAAAGATGCAAGCTTGGAGGTAGTTAATCCTACAATAATAACAAAAAAAACCCTAACAGGCTGTTGCAATTTACAGGCTGATTTACACTGATGCTCAGGGTATAATTAAAAAGTATCCATGGTCTCTGCAGTTCATAAAGAGAAATCTTCATTCTGTGCAAGTAGTGTGTGCAGAAGACTCTCTAAGAGTATAAATTAAATACTTACATTAGTATTAGTCAAGGACAACTATCTGGAAAAAAAGGAAGGAAAATGCACATATGACCAGCTCCTCTGTTTTTGGCATGTGGGTTTTCTGATACGTTACTCTTAGGACTTTTGGACTGCAGCTTTTGGCTTTCAGATTCTCTTCAAGCACAGTGATGAACAGACAGCTTTACAGTCTACAGAAGATATGTTATATGGAACTTCTTGATACATACTTATTGTATAGTCACCAAGTTTCATGGGTTTGTATTTAATCTATCTAAAGTGTAAAAGTAGATTATGTTTTTGACACCGGTTTAGCCAGCTCTAAGAACTATGGATTGTATCAAGACAATTATGCCTTCTTTTAGCTGATAAAGTGTGACTTAAGTAACATGTATTCTTCAACATCAAATGCAAAATGACATCTGTGCTCAAAGCAAAACTTAAAATAAAAATTTCCTAGAGTGAGGGAGAAGGGCTTTGAGGAGCAATCCAGAACATTATAAATAAACCACTGCTAACTACAAGCCATATATCAAATAGGACACTGGAGATTTAGCAGTAAATTGGAGCATTCAGTCAAATCACTGCCTTGGAGGCATAAAGGTGCTGCCTAGTTTTTAATGAGAATTTTATTTTGACAAGCTGAGTCAGTGATAAGTTTTTTGAGAGTGCATGAATGTGTGAAAAGATGAGGAAACTGTGTTCTACTGAAAAATATGGCTTGTATTTCAACTTGCATAATCAAATCTACCTGATACACATTTTGTGGAGTGTAGTCCTGCAAGCAGTTTGTGTACTGAATGGTTCCATATTTACATATGAACATCTGTCTAAAAATGTTTTAAATGAGATCTGAGGACTGTAAGATTTCACCTTTTACCATGGGATTTGTGCCATTTCTACTATTACACCCAACCTCCCTTAGCAGAATACTGCCTAAAACCACATTTATTATTGCCCTTTATCTCACACATTTTAAAACTGGTAACACAGCAGTGTGTCAATCCTTAAATCACACCTGCAGAGAGCCACAGAGTCTATGATGTTCCTGGTTGTGTTAATAGTGTTCTTTAAAACCTTGTCATGGCTCTTGTTGTCGTACATCTCTGAGGATTACTTTAAAAGAATTCACTTTTTATAGAATAACAGTTCCTTGGGAAGAAATCCTTGGGATTCTCTTATTTCCTTGACAAATTATGGAATTTCATTAATGACACTTTTCCACTAGCCAGTTTGAATCACTGCCAAATAAAACCGTGTAGTAAGAGAGAGAAAGAGATAAGAAATGTCCTGTAACAGAGCTGGACAAATGGAGGACTAGATGTGGTTTTTCATTTTCTACTCTGTTTGCAACACATTCAGTGATACATCCAGTTGCTCTCTGATGGTTAGATACCATTATGGGAAGCATCTTAGATTACAGAGATAACATTGTTTACAATAAATTTAATCCATTAATTCATGTTGGCGCGTAGATAAGATACACTATCCTTATAGGAAATTTGGTTAGCAATCTCACTACCATGCCAGAAATCATTTGTAAATTCAGCTGTTCAGAAATTATTTTCCTACATGGAATAGCTACTAAAACAAAAAACAAAACAAAACAAAAAACAAAAAAACAAAGAAACCACAAAAAAGAATCCCCACCAGAACAGAAAACCAAAAACAAACAAAAAAAAAATCCTCAAACCATTTATAAATACATTCTGAAAGCGTTGCAGTTTTTCACCCAAATTAGTAAATTTTTGAAATTTTGTGTTGAAAAATAAGATAGCACGGACTTTTCAGTGACTTTTTATTTTATGCAGCCTTTTTCCATATTCCATCATCAAGAAGAGAGGAGAGATGAGAACTCCAGTTCAATTGTTTTGAAGAAGATGTGCATTTAAGAGTTCTGAGCATATTTTAAAATGTAATAGGGAATTCTTACTTTCCAGTTAGCTATTGGCATGCTGTGAAAGTTAGGTACCCGCTGGGGGAAGTTATTTTAGAGGGCTTTAGATTTCACATGCAGAATTTCATAGAACCCTTTATCCCATACACTTTTCAAGCCAACCCAGTATGAGGTACTGGAATATGCATGGATTGTATCATTGGTGGATAAATGATAACCCCCAGCATGCACTCATAAGCTATTTTGGGTTAGAAGAACTGAAAAAAAGATATCTCTTATCCCAGTAGCTCTTCCTATGTCTACAGGTTTATATTGTAGATGCTGGGGAAATAATAATGACAGAAGCTTCTTCCTGCAAAAATCTGAAGCTGGGCAGCCATGAGAACCCTGACTATGACATGCAAGAATTCTCAGATACTGCACACGTGTTTCTCAAAAGACTTCCCTATTCAAGGGTAATAAATCTGTGAATTTGCAAACACCTATTTTTTAATATTACCCTTGACACAATGATCACAGTCTGGTTTGAGTCTGCAAGGTTTTTTAAGCTAATAATTGATAAAATCTTTAAAGCTAATAATTGATGAATTAATAATTGATAAGCTAATAATTGAAAAAATCTTTAAAGACAGAGAAACATTACCCATATTAGATTAATTTGGGTCAATATAAATTAAATGCTATATTCAATTTAATTTTGGAGATTATTGACCTCAGAGTGAATTATTCCTTATCATCTAGAGGACCTGAAAATAATTTCTCTTATTCTTTAAATAATTTTTTGCAGTTCTCATATTTAGGTTATAGCATAATATAAAATAAAAGATACAATAGAGTCAGAGTTTTAATTCTATGCAAATAATTGTATAGGTATAAAATTACTTAAATAAAATTGTTTCCTTGGTTTGATAGTTACAGTCAATGCCACGATTTTGATGAACTCTCAGGAGGGGCTTCTTTGTGACCATGTTTGTTGCTAAGTATTAGACAAAGCAAGGTTGCCAAAACTCATCGTGTGCTTTTGGGAGACAATACTAAAAGTATAGTTTTCAGCCTTTGTGCCTTCTGCTTTCTGGGGCTGCATCCAAGAAAGTTCTTCTTTACAAATTTGCGTCAACCTTGTTCTAAAAGTCTCACTTTTGCCAGTGTAACAGAGCTATCTAGTGAATGTTCCTCTCAGCCTTTTGGGCTGTCTCCTCGATATCCTAATCCTAATCTATAGAGCAATTCAAACGTAAAAGCTGAGAATCCAAGCATGCTCAGAAACTCAGTGGGAAGCTGAAATAAAACTTGGGGAAGAGCTTCATATATCTGAAATATTTGTATTCTTATCACTTGGCTAGGGACATACATATTCTTTCTTCAGAGGAAATGAAAGGACCTAAAAGTCTGTGGTGGAAGAATGAAAAGCAATAGGTGTAAATTGAACCAAGACAGGTTCTGACTGTAAATGAGGAATAACTTTTTCCTTGTGAGGGCAGTCAGGCAGTGGATCAGGCTGTCCAGGCAGTGTGTAGTCTCCGTCCTTGGAGCTTTCCAAGATCTGACTGAACACAGCCCTGAGTAACCTGATGAGTTTAGTGTTTTCCTTGCTTTAAGCAGGGTATTGATCTAGAGGCCTCTGGAGGTCCCAGTATGGTTTGTTCGATTCAGAGATTCTGTCAATCACCCTGCTTTTCTAGGATTCTTTCTTTCATGACAAACTAAACCACATTGTTCCATTCTCACATGAAAAGCCGAAAAGAAGTCCAAATCTGTCTAAAGAGATGCCTTATCTCAGTTCACTGGTGATACCCCAGCTGAAACCAACACAGCTGGTAACAAGAGAGACAGTGTGATCTCCAGAGAGCTTGTTCTAAACCCACCTTGTGCTGGATGTAGAACATAACATTCATCTGAACTTGTAGCTGGTATTAGGGCAGATCCCGTGCAAAAATCATCAGTATGGGGAAGGGTGGAATTGGATAGAAGCAGCACTCCCACTATCCATTTCTTTAGTATCCATTGCATGAGTGTATGTTTGAAGAAAGAAGGTTGGCTGTGCTATTGTACACACTTCTTTCGTGCTGGATGAGACAGCAGGGTCAAGAACCCATAAGGATATTCAGAAAGTTTTGATGAGTGATTACACACCAAATTCTGGGAAAGTAGAAGTTCTGCTGATTGCCAGGGATAGGCAGACCTCATACTTGATTTCAGGATGTTAAAAACCAAAGTATTTAACTTATAAAAGGAAATGGAAGTAACAGTGACATAATTTTCACTTTGCAACCTTCCAGTTTTGACAAATCTTACTAATTTTCTAGTATCTTACTTAACTAGTATCTTACTAATTTTCTTTCATAACACATTAGTTTATCATTTATGGCACATAAATGTCACGAGCTTTTGCACT
>VZTF01009633.1:130582-149009 GCA_013397755.1 Cnemophilus loriae | reverse complement strand
TTTTTTTTTTTTGGTGGTGGTGGAATATGATCATTATTTGTAATCTATTGCAGAATTGAGATTATCTTGTTTTAGTATGGAAGTAGGTGAAAGATGCTTGAAATATTAGTCTATCCAAATAATATATAATACTGATCCTGACAATCTTGAAAAAACAGAATGCAATAAATAATGTATAATATTTGCAGCATAAAATAAGTATCTTCAAGTATCTTAACTTCTCAAACAAAAATATTAATGTATCAAGGTACATGTATAGTGTTTATGTGTTCAGGTGCATGCAACATAACTTAATGATAAATTATTATAATGATATCATTGCAAGTCTTGGTTATGAATGTGCTAAAAAGATTTAAAGAGGAGTAATTGCTCATACTTAATGAACAGTCAGATTTTTAAAAGAAGTGACTTCTAATGGGTTCTATTTTACAAAATTGCCAGATGTCACCATCATGATTAAATTCATCTTCCTAAGTTAGACTAAGCCAGCAATAGCAAGAAAAGAATTTATCAAGTCCCCCTGCCAAGGCATTCATAACCCTGGCAAGACCATTACAATCCAGTAAATATATACCAATAGAAACTCCTAAAAATACATAATTAATAAACAAGATAGAGAATATCTTGGACAAAAAAAAATACACATTGTAAAAAGAGGTTCCTTCTATGGGCACAGCCATCTCCCATCTACATGTTACAATCCATACTCTGGCTGTGATGATGTGGTATCTTCACAAAGTACCAAAGGGGAGAACTTAAGCTTGTGCTACTCCTTAAAAATGATCAAGACAAACATCCAACTCTCCAGTCAGCTGCAAAGAACCTAGACCGTATTCCTATACTCCATTTGCTCCCATAGGAACACTGCCTAGCCTGAGGTCTCTTCCTATCCACCCTAACATCAGGTCTGCATCAGATATCTGTCTCCAAAATGAGGACTTCAAGCCTCACCCAAGACTACAGAACAGTGAGACTTACAACTAAACTGCAATACAGGCATCTAGTAATGGAAAAGTGAGCACATTGCATTGTTCTCGCTCTGTCCTGGTTCTTTCAGGTCTTCCCTCAAACTTGGTGATCCTTTCTTTCACCCAGACTTTTCCATAATACTTCAAAACTGCTTTGTGGGGTTTTTTTTACTCTTCTGTTTAATATGGTTTACCCTCACCTGTCAACTCAGCCTCCTGCAGGTTCTTGCTCAATTCCCCATGGAGGGATGGAGGAGAGAATTGGTAGGGTAAAAGTGAGAAAACTCATTTGTTGAGATGCAGACAGTTTAATAGGTAAAGCAAAAGCTGCACGCACAAGCAAAGTAAAACAAGGAATTCATTCACCATTTCCCATGGGCAGGTGTTCAGCCATCCCCAGGAAAACAGGGCTCCATCATGCGTAATGGTAGCTTGGGAAGACAAACACCATCTCTCCAAACATTCCATCCTTCCTTGCTCTTCTTCCCCAGCTCTACTTGCTGAGCATGACACCACATAGTCTGAGATATCCTTTGGGTCTGCTGGGGTCAGCTGTCCCAGCTGTGTCCCTTCCCAATTCCTTGTGCAGCCCCAGCCTCCTCACTGCTGGGGTCAGGACCAGAAAAGGCTTCAGCTCTGTGGAGTGCTGCTCACTGATGATGAAATCATCTCTGTGTTATCAGTGCTGTTTTCAGCACAAATCACAAAAAATAAAAGCCTTATACTGGATAGTAGGGAGAAGATTAACTCTATCCCAGCCCAAATCAGCACATCTCAACATGGAACTTGAGGACAAATTAAGGAGGTTCAGAAACACATGCACACTCAAGAAGGGCCTAAAGTAACCAGGATTACATAAATAGTTGTGTTCAGTGTAAATACCAGTTTTAAGATCCTGCTGTGATTTTCGTGTTAATACACTCATTACAGAGAAAAAGACCACACTTTGTGCTTCTCCTAATCCTTCCTACTTTTATTCTACACCATCTTAGAATTCACTTTAGCTTTCTTAGCTTCTTTAGCTTTAGTTCTCTTGAGCTTTAACACTATTTATTTCCTACACTGTGATAACCAGTTCCTAGCACTAGTCAGTATTTTGCCAGTTAGGAGAACAGCAGATGGCACTACAGACACTTTTCCAAAGGCTGTCTGAGATCCATACAAAGGACCCGTCTGGACAACAACAATCTTATTTCATTATTGTTGTTTTACAAATGCTGATCAGCTATCAAAGATTCTTCCATGTAATGCACCAGGACTCAGCCCTGATTTCAGAAGATGAAGTCTCAGTAATGCTGAGCTATTCCTTGAGGTAAACAAAACTGTGAAAAAATGCATACACGTATGAACTACTAAAGGTGTTTAAGGTCAGTTATATATACATGGATTTAATCATAAAATTGGCTCTTCAAACATGATTTTTTTATACTTTTGAACAACCTGGTTCAAAATGGTTTTGTGTGTGTGTATGTGTAGGTGTCAGCCAGTGGAGCCTGTTAATTTTCACGTATTTATGTCTTTTTGGAAGACTTTGAGTGGAGAGCATACCAAAAAAATGGCTATTTAAGAATATTTTTCCTTGGACAATAATCACTAATGTATTGATCATAGCATTTGTTAGTACTAAACTTTATCAGGCAAAATCCACCAAAACGAAATTGTTCCTTTCGGATATTTCTGAACAACACATAGTCACAGACTTCTTTGATATTTCTGTTAGAGTATTGAGGAAAGCATTTATCTCTTTTAATACAGACATTTAGTGACACATCAGATGAAATGAGACAGAATCTTGCCGGAATGAGACGGTGCTGCACAGAGGGCGGTGAGGAACCAGAACAGATTTCCCAGTGAGGCTGTGGGTGCCCCATCCCTGTAACTGGCCATGTTGGATGGGCCTCTGAGTAACTTCCTTTCCTTTGGCAAAAGCCACTCCATGCTTCTTCAAAATATTCAGAGGTGGCATTGTTCTGCTTTGAACTCACAGCTTTTATATTATTCTTTTTGTGGAGAAGATTGTTACAAATAATTATCCCTGGCAGTAGAGACTGGAGCCATAATTTAGCAAAAGAAGCATGGGGGAAAAAGAAAAGAGGATGAGACACAGTTACGGTGAGGGGCAGATATATGGTAACAAGGACAAATGTCCATCTACTTATCAGCATCCAAAACTAAGATTGATCGTTCATCTTTGACACTTGCAGGCTCAGGCTTCTCTTTCTAGAACTGAGCGTAAAAAAGACATGTGTAACATAATTGAATTGAGCAGCAAGAGTGTTGAATCAGCTGATCAGCAAACAAAACATCAGCTGATGCTTTTTCATGACTTTACACATCAAAAGGGACCCATAACTGCATAACATGTCTGTATTATTCTTACTTCACTACGTGAGCTGTGTTTAATTTATTCAGACGTTAGTGCATGGCTTGCGCTTTGCTCAGGGACTCACCATGCTGCAGCTGTGGTGCTGCTGCCCTGACTGACACGCTCAAGTCACACCGGTGTCTGCTGGGGAAAAGTCCAGCAGCTGAAGCTTAACTTGCAGCTTCAGGGTTTTCAGAGATCCACATGATGCAGGACTGGGCTTGCTGCCTCCAGGAACCTAAGCAAAAAAAATCTACCTTTGCAGTAGGCAAAGGTGACTAACATGCTGCAGCTCTAAGGGAAGATAACTTTACTTTTCGCGGGGTTTATTCACCACACAGTGAAACTTCTGAGAATTTGAGCCTCATAAAATTCTAATTGCCTTTTCTTGGGAAACAGGAGCTAATTTGCAACGAGAATCACAACAGAAATATAGTGATCATTTTTGTGGATTCTAGTTTTAAGTAGTTTTAATGGATTAAGTCAGTTTTCCAGAACTGCTGGAAACATACATACAGTTAGAACACACTGACAGTTCCAAGCTGGTTGTCTCATTGCATCTCAGCTTCTCCAAGAAGCAGAGTGCAATAATCTGGAAACCAGCCACACTTACCCAGCTGGGAGTGCTGCTTGGATGTGAAATCTTTCAGCATGTGGAAAGCTGATCAAAACTGTTTCCTGGCTGCTCCTGGGAACTTGTGAACAGATTCATGCTGACCTCCCAGTCTGCTCTAAACTATACCAAGCTGAGAACAACATGATTTTGGCTGAAAACTGTGGTGAAAGTAACAAATTTGTAACATAAAACAATTTAGCAGTGTGTAACAGGCAATCTAGTCCAAACATTGGACTTTAAAGAAAAATTAGTCTTACTGAACTTCCTTCAATTTAATTTGTTATTTTAATATCAGTTTTTAGAAGTCTCGTAATATACAAAATGACATCTAATGGACATACGTACGCTTTCAAGAAAAAAGGCTCAAACAAAACATCTCTCAAAATATTATTCAATTCCTGTTGGACATCAAGTGCTTTGAGATCAGGGACAGAAGTCTTTCCAGTTGTCTAATTCAGCTTAAACTTTGCTTGTGTATCACACAGAATGCCCTTGTGATCAACTTAAAAACTATATTTGTTTTAATATGCAGAACAAATAATTAAATTTCTACTGAAAAATGGCACGTACCCTCATGTTCTTACGTGTCAGCAAGCTGACACAGGACCAGCTTTATGTCTATATACATGTACATGTACAAACACATGCATACATAATTAAGTATTTATATACATATCACACTTATTTCACTTCTTTTCATGTCTTTACCCTGGGAAGATACATGTGAGTAGAGAATGAACAGGAAACCGTGGGTCCACGTGCAGTTTTACACTTAGACATAGAGACACTTCTGTAAACTTCACTTTAATTGTTTCAAAGAATAATTATGGACACAGATACTTAAAATTGTGTGGCCAAATATTCCTTTTTATATATGCAAAAACTTAAATGTAGTTAAAAAAAAAGATGAACACATGTCTTGAAAATTTCATGTTTACAACTCTTAGAGTGAGGTTGTTTGGATTCGAACACCAATAAAAAGATCTTGCCTAAACTTTTCTTTGTTTTGTTGGTTTTTGGTTTTTTTACTCCATTTGAAAAGCTTCTACACATACAGTTCATTGCCTGTTGATGAGTTTGGGTGTGGGAGGAAAAAATTATTAAAGTGTCAGTTTTCTGACTTTAATTTTCCAAATGCATGTGGTTAAGTCCCTGGAGTGAAATAAACACATTGATGGAGGAAATAGATAAAATCTTGAACCTTTTTCTGCACACTGCAACCATTAATTGTGCACACTCTCAAACTCCAACAGCTTTATATTTCTCAAGCAAAACTTAGACCAGATGAACTACAATTTTTCTAAACATGTTGAGTGATAGCAATGATTTATTTGTAATACACAAAGAAGTTATTGTCATTCTGTGATTCTAACGGATTGAGCCATCAGAGCAGTGCTGATGTATGTCTGCCATAAACCAGACAGCTTTATTGCATCAGAGATTCAGCTTTGCAGCTGTGTTTAGAGGCAATTCTATTTAAAATGTGCCTATAACTCCCAAAGCCAAGACCAGAATATTTGTTTACTTTCTTGCTTATTTTGCTGGCCAAAGGCTTTTTAGGCCAAATTGTACCTATCCTTGGCTCTTGAATCTGCCAAATAATGGCTTTGCAGCTTTCTTCTTGAGACATTTATAACTGTACACGAACTTTGAAGATTTGATTCATTAAATGATCATTCCATAATTACTTTAAACTCAAGAATTTGTGATGTGGTGAATTTCTTAGTTATTCATTCTGGGACATCTTGCCCCAAGAGAACTAGCCAAAAATCAGCGATCTGTGCTTTAGTTCTATGAAGGTTTTGTGGCTTTCTGGGTAGGTTTTTTTGTTTGATTTTTTGGGGGGGTTTTCTTCCTAAACACCTAACAGCTGTCCAGGTACTGATGAATGCATAAAGTGAACACATCCTGGAAAGGGAAAGTGAACACAAAAACATGGGACAAATTTCCCCTTGTGTATACCTCTCACTGTAGGCGTAGCGTAAGTACCCAGTCTGGGCTTTATTCCTCACTTTGATGAGATGAATCACACAGGTGATACCAGCAAGGCAAGAAATGAGCTGTCTGAAAAAAATAGTGCAAATCAAAAACTGTCCAAATGTCTCTGCAGTCAAGTTTGCATTTACAAATACTCCAGTCAGAAGGAACCACGTCATGAACAAAGTAAAATCTCTGGAGTGGTATGCCCAGGCAGTTACAGGTCTCCCAAAACTAACAGATTTACGTCAGCAGACATTAACAAAGATATGGATCTAACCCAAAAATACGCAGTTTTGTCTATTTTGTTTTTATCTGTATACCCAGTTCAGAGTCCAAATTCTGCAGAAGGGTCAGATGACCTCATAGTTGTCCTCAGGATGTGGATAAATATTCAGTAAATATTAGTGTTTAACATAACTTGCAAAAGAGCTCTTATGGTGATTATGAAGATTAAAATACATCTAAATGTACATGCAGAAAATCTGGTGTTAAATGCACGCATTGTGTATCTCCACTCTGCATCATCTGGCTCGTTTGCTATTGAAAGCTGTAAACTAAACAGACAGTGAACCAGGGCTGGAGATTTCCAGTTAGACATCATCTATTAGCCCTAAACCAGCAGCTTCAATCCAGCCCAGATCAGGCATCCTCTTTAAAATGTCTCTTCTTCAAACTGACAGAGTTTTAGTCCAGTTTCTATTTCAAAGGCTGTGGAAAAGCAAAAGATAAACTCAGATTTATTACTGTATTTTATTGGAAACAGAGGCAATCCCAATATTTAATGAACTCCCTCATCAAAGAACTTTAAAAGCTAATGAGTATTACAAGTAAAATTCAATGAAAGGGAAAGAATGGAAATGTAAAAGTGGGATTTTTTAAGGGAATTTCATTAAGAGAGGAAAAAATGGTCAAAGTTCCCAAAATGAATAAAATGTACATAAAATGCAAACATGCAAGGGAAAGGAAATAAAAATGAAAATTAGAAATGCGTGTGCATATAATATATTTAGTTACATTAAAAAGACTCAGTAAGAGGCAGTCAGAATAAATTAAATAAAGACAAGATGAAAACATCAATGAAAAATCCTGAGGAATTCACACTGCAGCGTCTACAGCAGAATGGAGAAGGAACTGAAGTCCATAAGAAACTGAAGGAAAAACTTTCTAATGCTTACCACTTTTTATTAGACGAATTGGTAAAGCTTCTTGGGTTACTAAAGGGGTAAAATGAGCCTTTGTTCTGTTTTAGAAGAATGAAGAATTAGACAGAAAAAGGGTGTTATTAAATTTGTAATGCTTACAAAATTTTCCGGAATATTAGTAACGTATGAAACATAAACTGTTACATATAAACTCTCTTCAAATTATCATGCATAATATACATTATATGCAAAAGTTCTGAGTGAGACTGCCTGAGAATCTCTAGACATGGGTGTTTAATTTTGATAATCCCCACAATTTTGGAGAGTATAACGAAAGACTCAACGCATGTAGGTCTTTTGCAGTTAATTTAAAATTGCTAAGCAGCATGACCCTGCCAGTTATAAACCTGACATCAAACATGAGGAAAATGGAAAATGGATTCAGTCTATGAAGAATTAATAATTGGTAGCTGGCAGAATTTCGTAGACCCTGTGGTGTCAAATAGACATATTTCCAATTGATTTTGCTAATGTTGTTAAGAAAGGAATGTCTGTGTTAGCATTTTTGATAAGGTCAGGATTAAATCTTTGAAGCAAATCAGCATCCAGCCTCGTTTTATGGTTTTCATCTCACAGCTGTGCACAAACTGAGTTCCTTACAGGCTGGTGTTACTGGAGAATTCCTGGGCCTGCTTCCTACAGCACACCTACTGTACCCACAGTGCACTGAAACTAACTGGGGTTTCAGTGTGCATTAAAACTGTCCTTCAGAAAAATCATTGGAATGAATGTAATGTACGTGACAGGTCCTCCGAGCTGCAAACTCTACAATTTCACTCACTTGGAACCATGTGGAGAAGTATAAAATGTAGCAAAAGTTAATCCAGAAGAAGTAATATTTCTTGGTATTGAGTGTTTGGTGGGATGATTCACCCACAACTGCATAAATAGAAATTAATGTTTAATGTGAATTAAGTCTCCAGTGAACAGATTAAAAAAAAATAATAAGAGAGCTAGAAGAAAAGATATTAGTAAAAAGGATTTGCAAAATAAAAATGTTTCCTTTGGGATCCTAAAAAGACTATTCCTGACTTGGAGGTTGTTCCATATGTTCAGCAAATAATTACAAAACTGTGGATCATAAATTAAAGAAGGCTGATGAAAGACTGAAATACTGACAAAAGACAACTAGACAGTGCAGTCTGAATCATTCAGTAGATTGGGTCCAATTAATCAAAATGCATTTCCATCTAAGCAAATTGAAGGGATTGTGTGTAGGAAGACATTGCAGCCATGTCTATTGGGTAGATATCAGAAAGCAGTGACTCTGAAGTCAGTTAGCTCAAAAAGTAGGGAGGTAACTATGGGTGAGAAAATGCTAAATACTGGCTGAAGGGAAAACACAGGGTTCATAGAGCGATCCAATTGGAAGTTTGCATCTTGAGACTGCAGCTCAGCTGAAATAGGTGTCTAAATACTGCAGGGCGGCAGCATTACCTCACGTGGTGAAATTGGGTATGTGAGGGCAAGGACTGTCATCTTCCATGCGTTTTGCATTGTGACTGGTCCACTGGGATCCTAACAGAATCAAGGGCTTCAAGCATTATTCAGCTTTGTTGGCACAGAATAACAAATCCCATGTGAGAGTTTTTAATGCTAATTAATCCACCACAATTTAAGAAATATTTCCTTAAGACTATGTCATACATGAACTTTCAGGTGAAAGCCCCCTTTGAGATCCCTTGCTCTACAGCCTTTCACTATCTTCTCTTATTCAAGGAGAAGTTTGGGGTTTTTTTCCATATAAACCACTGTAAACCCAGTGAAATGAACCACAGAATAAATTCAAATCTGAAGAATTTCCTATGGAGGAAGGCAAGGATTAGACCAGCCTTTAGAGACCCAAAGTTTAGAGAGAAGTGAGTTAATTGATGATTGTCAAAAGTACTCCTTTTCCTAAATTCTGTTCTTATAATGTCTATAAATTCAATCTTCAGGTTATTTTGCTGCCACTACTTTGCATGATACTGTATTTTTCATGTTGGTTCTGGCCATAATGCAATTATATATTGCCACGCAATGCCACAGACTCTTGTCAAATGTAGGCCTGATGGCGTCTGATCCGCAGCACTAACAAAAAGAAAAAAATACTTTAGAGGCTCCAAAAGGCTTCAGAATGAAAAAAATAAGATCCTCCAATTATTTAATGAAGTATTTCAGTACCCAAAGGGGTCCTTTCAGTACCTGAAGGGAGCCTACAAGAAAAACAGAGAGGGACTCTTTATGTGTGGAGATAGCACAAGGGATAATGGCTTTAAACTGAAGGAGGGCAAGTTTAGATTGTAGGAAAAAACTCTTGACTGTGCGGGTGGTGAGGCACTGGCACAGGTTGCCCAGACATGCTGTGGCTGCCCCATTCCTGGAAATGTTCAAGGCCAGGCTGGATGAGGCTCTGAGTAAGCTGGTCTAGTGGAAAGTGTCTCTGCCCATGGCAGTGGGGTTGGAACTGGATGATCTTTAAGGTCCCTTCCAACCCAAATCACAGTATGATTTTATGTTTCTGTGAAGTAATTAGGAGACAATACGGTGCAGGTCTCAGCTGACAACATGAGTTTCAGTAGAATTTGAAGGAAGGAACAGAAATCATCTTGCAGGTTTTTCTGAGGTTATGAAGCAGCTTTACCGTCCTTACGACTGCTCCAGACTCAATGCTGCAACAGCAAAAGTGCCACCACAGCAGTGTCTTCTCAACCATGGAAGTCCCAGGTGCACCCCAAATAGAGAATGCAAATAAAAAGGTCACTTAATTTCATTACTCTGTGAATTCTACCAAGCTTGCTTTGGTGTCTGGAAAATCCCAATTTCAATGCCCAGTGGAATTTCAATGGAAGATATGCACCTGTCAGGTGTGTCTGTAATTGCTTAATAAAGCTGAACAGTCAAAAATCTGTCTTTGAATATAGACAGGAAATAATCTCAGCCTATTCTGTTCCAAATGGAATTCTAAAATGAACAAACAAAAAAGTTAAACAACTTGTATTATTTCTTACTGATTTAAGCAACAACCTGAAATCCTGGCCAAGAATACGGCATCATAAAAAGCTTACAGCGGTAAAATGAAAAAGGCTAATGGCAAGCATAAGCCACACATCAAACTTTTTTCCGTTATACACATTATTGGAATAGGTAATGTTCTCTAGTAGCCTAGAAACAGAATGCTGTGGTTAATACAATTTATGATATATTTTTGTTTGTAAGGCTAGTAACCTGCTTCCTTGCCCTTATTCTGCTCTCATTGATGCATCTGCTTTATATACATCTTTTACAGTACCAGATATAATCTAATATCTCATTACATAATTCCACTGTGTATAATAAACTTAAGAAACTCTTAAATACCAACACTGGTTATGAAGTTCTGGAAAGAAAGAGCCTTCTTTATAACACTTTCCCTATATGAAAGGTATATGTTCATCTTCCACTGTGATGTCAGCCTGAAAAATTACTTTAGAACGACAAGCTTAGAACATCTATAGACTTCATGGAGAAATACAAGGTTTTACTGATCTTCTTCAGATTTACTATGTTAAAGAACTGAGGGAAGAAAAAACTAAGCAGGATACTACTCTTCTTCCTTGGGTGTTATCTCAACCATTTACATCCTTTCTTGTAAAATCCCACCAAAGTCCTTGCTAAGTGTGCTCTGACAACTGTGGTTTTATTCCCTTCCTGGTTAAACTGTGCAAGCAATAATAAAACAAAATAAGTGGATCTCTGGGATTTTAATGGTTGTTTTAGAAGTTCCCAGACAATAAATGTGGTTTTGGAATCCTAGAAAATACTGAATTTAGTACCTGATTTTAAAAGTATAAGTAAGTTGGCTAGCAGTAGTTCAGTATAACTTCTTGTTCTGAAAAAAAAAAAACCAGTAAAAAATAAACAATATATTAAAAGTAAGCTAGAAGAAATTGATAAGTAATAACGTTGATTTGCAAATTAAAAAACATAGCAGGTAAACCAGTGACATGACTTTTTTCTTTGTATTAGAAAATAGTCCTTGGAGATACAAGAGAGACGGTGTAAGACAGAACCCATGTGTGCATTCATGGATCACAGTCTGATAGTAAGTTTGCAATAATCAACTTTTTTACATGAACTACAGAGTATTTTAGAAAGAACAGAAAACAAATGGGACATTCAGGGAGGAGTAAAATGTATTTGTTCTGCATAGAAAAGGCATCAACATATTTTTCTTTGATGCTTTGCTGTGTAAAAAATAATCTAAAAGAAGATGGAGATTGAGGTGAGTTTTGAATAAAACCTTTCAAATGATGTTGATAGTCATCTGCTGGATAAACAGCTCAGATGTGGAATGTGGCATTTCTATTCCTTGCATTTTTTCATGGAAAAGGCATCTGTTAGAAAAAGTTCATTAGTTAACTCTTCCTTGAGACTGTCCTGGTTTCAGCTGGGATAGAGCTGTTTCTTCTCAGTAGCTGGTACAGTGCTGTGCTTTTGGGTTGGCAACGAGAATGGTGTGGACACACACTGATGTTTTGGGTTTTGCGAAGTCATGTTCACCCTAAGTCAAGGACTGTTTTTTCTTTTTTTTTGTGTCTCATGTTCTGCCAGTAAGGAGGTGCACAGGAGAAACTGGGGGGGAGCATAGCCAGGAAGGGTGAGCCAAACGGGGCAAAGGAATATTCCACACCACAGAGCCTCATGCCTGGTATATAGACCGGGGGGAATTACCCACAAGGGTGGTTGATCTCAGCTCAGGAAGGAGGGTCTGGCATCAGTCAGCAGGTGGTGAGCAATCGCATTGTGCATCACCTTTGTCAGACTTTTTTTTTCCTTTTCCTTTTTCATTATTATTAACCATTAGTATTGTGTTATTCTTTGTTTTCAGTTATTAAACTGCTATTATCTCAACCTAGATGTTTTACTTTTGATTCTGTACTCCACTGGGGTGGTGGAGGACAGAGAGGGGCTGAGTGAGTGGCATGACCCTTAATTTCCAGCTGGGGTGGTAGATTTTTTTTCCATCTTATCCATTCCAGTTTCCAAGTTCTGGGGAGTTTTGGAGTTACAAGCTCTAACTTCACTAGTAATTGCTTACAATTGAGTGATGACTATGGTTCTTATTTAAACAAACCCACACAGCACTGTTCTTACAATGCCAAGCATCCTTTAAATGACAGTGTTTATGGCGTCTACAGGTTCTAATTAAAATGGCAGGAAATTTCTCTCCTGTGAGGACTGGATACACAACTGCAACCGGATACTTTGCCCTGTGTTTCAGTTCAATGGTAGAAAAAACAACTGTAGGGTTCAAATCCATCAAAAGAGACTCTCTGCTACTCAGTTTTTAGCAATACTCAGTGAACATCTACCCAAACACAAACTGATTCATATTCTGACTTCCAAGGAAGCAAATTCTGGTGGTTTAACATCTGTCTCTTGGGATTTGAATTTTGAACAACCAAACGCTCATTAAATTCGGGGTGAAATGTTTAGTTCTCACAGTGATGATCCTCAGAATTTGAGTGATATTAGAGGAGTGTTTATCACAGTGTCTGCCGTAGAAATTCAGCAGTTTATCAGCACCTCCAGATACCGGCCCGATTTATCTGGTCTAAGGACTCCCTTGAGCTATTCAGAGGCATGGTAGATAGGAAGCTAGAGTGCCATCTGTCCATCACAGAGAGAGAAGGCAATACTACATTCACAGTTGCAAGATAGTACAAAAAACACTGCAAACTCGCTGATTGAGCCAATTGTTAAGTTTTCATTCAAGTGAACAAATATTCAATTATCTGTAGCCTATGCCTATAAAAAATCCAGAAATTCTGTGAAAGAGATAAAATATGTCTAGCAGAGAAAATAAATCTCCAAGCAGGGGAGAAAAAACAAAAAAACTAACTAAACAGAATCCCAAAGCCAAATAAGAAACCCAAGGATGAAAAACCAGTGAGGCAGCAATCAATTTTGACAGTGAAGCACACTGTTTCTGATTAATTCTGTTCTCTAATTGCATTTTAACTCTTGGAATTAAAATGACACACTTTCTTATGAAAAACTTAGACATGGTGAAGGAAGCACAAAAGTAATCACGGCAAGGATACGCAAAAATAAAAGTGAATTAAATTGATTTATTAAAGTATCTCTAATATAATCCAAACTTTGTTGGAAGCCTTTGACATTAACTACCATTAGTTAGAGAGGTTTTTCTCATGAAGGTATGCAAAATGAATTTCTGGAGGAGCTGATTCCATTTAAAGCTAGTACTCCCAGAGGCTAATGCTGTAGTTTTAAAAAATACAGGTATTCAAATATCACTCAAAGATAGCACTGCGTAACTAACTTATGCTGAATATCTATTTTGTATTTACAGTCAATATGTGAAGCAATATTCAAAAACCTCATTACCAAACTGAACATTGCAATAAAATCACAATATTGAAAGAGCAAAGGGTTTCCAAGCCACAAAATGGACACTAATGCAAGGAGGGATTCATCACTCATCGGCCTCTGATTTTTCATCCAATTACTTAGTTTTGCAGTCTTTGCTTTCTAACATGAATTGAATTCGTTTTACTTTATTTTCATAGAGAAAAAATGGTGCCTTTGTATTGGCCACAGAAAGTGTTCAGAATTTATGAGAATTTACTTCAAGTAATGAAGCAACATAATTAACAGTTTCTAAAACAAAATCTTGAAAACATGTTTGCATTCCTTCTATTTTTTTATTGCTTTCAAATTGTCAACTTAAAGGATAAGTGCATATGACTTCATGACTTCATAAATGAAAAAAAAATGTGTGTTTTCTTTTCAGAAGATTTTTTTCTTAAAGTTGTTTTTTACTGTGAAATCACTGCAGAAGTCTTTTATCTTGAGAAACAAAGCATCTGCCCAGTATTTTTGTTCACTAGTTTCTGGATGCATCCCTTGCTCCCCAGCAGACACTTTTCCTAGATAATATGTATTTCTGTGGCCAATGCAAAGTGTAACTACTGACCAAAAAGGCAAATTTCACTCATTTTGAGGGAGAATGATTTTTTTTTTTATTTCATGAAATAGGAAAAATAGTGAAATTAGCCTTAAACTGTCCATTTATTTAGTGCCTTACACTCTCTGTAGCACACAACCCAATGGGCTCACAAGCTGGTAACTTGTTTAGGAAGATTTCATTGAAGGTTTTCATTAATATTTTTCTTCTCCTTTCTCGTGATGGGATATAAAAAATGACTATATTTCTCCCTACTGAAGAATTTTTTCCTTGATATATGGATAAATTTTCAGCTAATGCATGTCTCAAGGGATAGCTATAGAAAGCACTAAAGGCAGTTAGGTTAAGCTAACAGTTGTAGAACAAGCTAAATATAGCTGCGTTCATAATGCTAAGAAATAAATTAATGCTTAACAATAACTCACTATGACCTTGATTTCCTTGTATGCTATCGATTAATCACTAGCTCTTACCAGATAGTCACCATTCTGAGAACAAAGCTAGGATCACTCAGCACTTTTTTAATCCTTTCAAGGTCAAAAATTTGGCATATCTACCAAATCTTAGCCATCATAAAATTGTATGCCCCTTGAAATAAAAAAGTGCTTGTTCATTTCCTGAATAGTCAATTATACAATTAGAATTTATTTTATATTTTCTGAAAAAAATATTTGTTTGAACTATCCAGAAAGCACTGAGCAAACACTGAATTTTAAGGGAGTAATTCCTATTATAAATACATGATGTAACAAAAATCTGATCTGATACTGTCTTATTTTGTGTTGTCTTATGAATATATATAGAGAATTTCTTCAGTATTTTGTCAGCAAATACTAGCAAAAGTCAATGGGACTGGTCATCAGATTTTTAGATATTCCTGGAATTTCTGCTTCTACAGATTACTGTTAAACTTTTACATGTGGTCCATCTTAGCAGTATAATTACCTGCTCTGCAAAAGCCCTTAAATGGTCTTCTTTCTTCAGTAGCCTAAGGGAAGAATGAGTGTGGATAGAACTAGCACAGTGAGGGTGAACCTTACCTGTCTGCTATATTGATACCATCTTTTTTTTTTCTTCTTTTTCTGAAAAAATATTTAATTCCCAGCAGCCATGTTGTTCAAGATTATTTTCTTTTGCACATTGCTCTATTTCATTGCATCTTTCTTGGAACAGGGATTCTGTATTCTAATAACAAACTATTCTAATTTTTAAGTAATAACAATAAACCTCTATTTTTAGTCAAATTGTCACAGGTTCAGTCACTTAAAATTTACATTAACTTCACCTTTCATAAGGTATGTGTATGGTTTTTGTAAGAATGTGCAGAACTACATGTATTAATTATAGCTGTGTATGCACATTCTTATAAAAATCTACATATATGCAAATATAAGATTAAAAAATAATTCAAAAATTGTAAAAAGGATGACTGGAGACTGTCTCCCTCTGTACTTTTTCTATGGTAATTTTTCTGTAATAAAATGTGGATTTCCCCTTTCCTAGCTATAATGCAGTTCAGTGTTTTGGCATGACACACAGCTGCAAACAGCTATTTTTTATGTCTTTAATATGTCTTTTTGATGTATCTTCTGTATTTAGCTTTTGACTTTCAACAGAATGAATGGGAAATAAGTGTCAGTTTGACACTCAAGGTGAAAACTGAGGTCATATCACTAATCATATTTATGATTTACTCCTTCTCCTGTCTAAGATTTCATAACAATGTGAACCATAGCATCCTGTTGCTGCTGTTGTTGGTTTTGTATGTAGATATTAGTCTTTTTGACAACTGACTGATACACAAAAATTGAGGAGAATAAATGGAAAACCTGTGCTAGTTTTTCTGATGTGGAGTTATATTGGCTTTTTCTTTTTACAACACTAGTTAAATTTGCACTGACAATAAATAATAACTCAATAGAAATGTACCAAAATGTCATAATATCAATGAATGAAGCAAGACATACCTTAGGGAATCCTGAAATTTAACTAGTTGTTTTGCATTAAACAAAAATATACAATCCAGCTTTTAATCTGTTAATTCAACATTTATTGCAGATGTGCTGAATCTCAACAGCTCCATAAATGGTTTATGACAAATGATAAGTTGAGCTACATGGGTAAACATGCATTAGTATCTTTTTTAGCAGTTTTCATTTTGCAGGTAGAAAGCTAAAGCAATTAATCATGCAGGCAGTCACTTAGCCTAAAACGTTTGGGAACTGTTGACTTTCTCTCTGATGGCTTAATTAAAGTGTTGAGATATCTCCTTATGATTTCCAGTCCTAACTTTTAGCTTTTGGCTTTGACAGGGGAACATGTAAGAACATATCAACGTCTTGGAAATAAACTGGCAGAATTATACCTCTAGGATTTCAAAGAGACCAATGATCATCTTAACCATCTGCCTTGGTCCTATCTAAGACCAAGATCACCGCTGCTCTTAATTAGTCACTACCGAAAAATCGTGATTTGCCCCTCTTTGGGTCACTATTAGAGAGCTATGAGCTGGGTATTGAAAAATTTTGTAGTTAAAAGTTGTTCTTCTTTGTTTCAAATTTTGTCTATTTGATACTTATTCTCTTTCAATTAAATTTTTTCTTGAGAAAAATATAATTTATAAGGCATGCTTGACAAAACAGATGCTTCTCTCTGTGATTACCTTCATACATTTGTTACAGGATAAAGATCTTAGTTAAAAGATTCCTGAATTCCACTCACAACATAATTCCTAATAATCTGAATGCCAGGATTCCACCTAATCAGATGCTGCCATTAAGTGCAAATGCAATTTCATTTATAAAATTTTCACTTTTTTAGGTCCATCAGCTAGACCCAAGAGGATGCCTCTTGTGAACAGCTCACAGGGCTTCTAAGATTGTTTCTTTTCCTGCTTTATAGCAGTTCTGGATATTCTGTTTATTTTGCTAAAAGTTTTTCTTTTGCTTTTTTGCCTCTGTGACATTAAGTCTCGTGTTATTCCAAAAGTCCTCTGACTGCAACGATATGCACCACTGGAGGTTTGTTTTGGGGACTAAGTGGGTGTCACAGGCAGTCTGCACTCTGATGAATTCTTTCCATTGCTACTGAACTCCCATTGACTTTCAGCTTTTCTCTTGCCTCTACTCCCCTGGGAAGGCAGAAGTTCACACACAGCACTGTGTGACCACGGGCAGCCAGAACACAGACGAGAATTCAGACCATTGAACTTACAATTTCTGTAGACTTTAAAAATTCCCACCGTTCCTGAAGCATGTTTTCCAACCAGTCATTGGCAAGAAAAGGGCTGACTGTGCCTTGAAAAGATCCCAGTGGCTTCATTCAAACATCTACAGGAGTTCTTTGCAAATACATTAGAGCCAGCTTGCAATTTAGCTTTCATCCAACCTTAAAAACTAGCTAGCTATGTGCCCAATTGCTCCCTTTTTTAACCAAGCCTGGCCATCACAGCTTTCTATCGGTATAAATACTTTGCTGAAAGATAGCATTTATTACAAAAAATCAAATTTCAGTTCCACTCCCTGCCTGTCTTGATACACAAACAAAAGGTAGATGCAAAATCAGAAGAAAGGTCCCTTATTCTGGTGTGCCTTCCACCTTTTCCATATAGAAGGGCAAGTTACACTTGCTTAAATTTCATTAAATTGGATCAATGATGGGTGAACTGCTCTCATTTAATCATAATGAAGTGCAGCAATTTCAGTGCAGAAACAAGTTCCAGGTGTAATGAATGTGCTGGTACTGAACCTGTCCTGGCATAAATGCAGCTCCACGGCGTTCAACAAGTGAACATTTTTCAAACCCTTCCCTAGTGCAGATAAGGTTGATGGGAATTCTGCCATCACTTTCACAAGGCCAGAAGTCCACCTCGGGTGAACAGGCTTTCAGGAGAGACTCTATTTACAGACTGAGCCTCCTCTTCCTGCTATTACTTTCTCTCCTGACACTGCAGAGCTGAGATAAATTGCTGTGTGCTCTAAGGAAAGCTGATAGATTGGGATTCTTTGATACCTTTCATGGGGGAGGTCTTCTGGTGAGATTTATGGCTTTGCTCTAGCAGAGAGAGTTGTTTACCTCGTGCAGATGGAGTTTATTCCTTGCAGTCCAAAGCCTGACTGCTGAGGTCTCGTGCACCAGGACCTAGGTTAACCATTGCAGGATTTTTATGGCAGTTTAAGGCAGATGTGATGCCCTAAATTAAATACAGTCAAAAAAGATGAAAAAGTAGATCTTTTAGGAAGAGTTCAGGGTAGTCAGTAAATACAGTTCTTTCAGGGGGAAAGGGAAAGGGTGAGGGAAAGGGAAAGGGAAAGGGAATGGGAAAGGGAAAGGGAAAGGGAAAGGGAA
>VZTF01009633.1:0-130538 GCA_013397755.1 Cnemophilus loriae | reverse complement strand
AAGGGAAAGGGAGAAGTGAACAATGACACTAGACATAAAATGACTAAACTAAAAGGAAAAAGTTTCCTTGATAAACTCACTTTTGGACAATGCTAACAATTAAGTAAAAATCATTAATTTCATTTCAGCTGAATTACAGCCCTCCTGCGTACTAAAATAAAAAAATATTCCTTCAACAGAGAAGAGAATCACCTTTTAAATTTGAAAGAAATAAAATAGTTTTTAAAATGTCAGTGGTCAATATTCCTTTTCTTTTCTAAATATATATTTCTTAGTTGAAACTAGTCAGAAGTTATGAACCCCATTTTTTCAACTTTTTTTTTTTTTTTTAGCTAAAACATGAGAACGAATATTTTTTTAATTGAACCACAATGACGGATAGTTTTTGGACATGTTAATTCATACAAGATAAGTCAGAAGGTTGTAAATCATGTAAAAGCAGTGCATTTCTAGTCCTGGGAATTTCTCTATCTCATGTAATAGACAAAGAATGCATGAATCTGGATGAAAACTGCCGACTACTTTGCAGTGAAATAACAAAAATCATTTAATGATTAAAGGATTGTAATCACCTGATCAATTTGTATCCTTCCCACTACTAATGCAAAACTGAAGATGTCTTTTATTTTCTGCTAAAATGTATTTTGTATCCAAGAATGGCATCCTGACTGAGTAATGGAGTAGAAACATTAAGTTAAAAGTATGTACAATCCTTTTAACATATTTTGATATCTCCAGAACAATTTTGCTTCTGCTTGCTACCTTAAGGAAATGGGATAAATGAACTTTAATGCCAAATAATAAAAACAGACTTTTCAGGACAGTACTCTATGGAAAATATGATCATTATGATTCAAAACATGTACTGCCTGATCTTATGTGCCCTCTGTTCTTAGTAAACTTCAGTAAATCTTTAGTAAAGTAAAACTTTAGTAAATCTTTAGCAAAGGATTAATTAAAATATTTCACCCCATGGTGCTTGCCAGTTGATTTTTCAAAAATAAGATGGGGCAAAAATATTTGGAACTCATGTAATTTTTCTCCTTAACCCCTGTTTCCCTTGTAAACAGGCTTCTGTTTTCAGTATCCCGAAGGTTTAGTGTTCAGACATCTGCACTAGACCAAATCCATAGGAACTGATGGGTCAGGTACAATTTAATTAGCACTAATTGCCTTCCATTAGGTTCAGACAGAAGGAAATTCTCCTGTTCAGTCATTTTCCGTGGAAGCCTGGTGGCACTGCTAACTCCCTGAATACAAGGTAATGTGTCATATTTTAAGAAAATATCTGTGTGTCTTTCAGCTCACCAGAATAATACCAGAGGCTTTCACAGGTTTTATTTGCAAAAGCAATTTTTGGCACTCTTGGAGGTCTCTTTTAATGTATTTTTGTTTTGTGCTGCTGACCTCTGTTCTCATAGGTGAAAAAAATAATCTTTTAACACTATTACTCAGGGATGTCCCAGTTCTAAAAGCTTTCCCCTTGCCCCAGCCCAATTTCTCTTCAAAGGCTGAAAATAAAGTTTAGTAAAACAAGCAACTCAGTAAAGATATCTATGAAGCATCATAAATAAGTCAGTTTCATTCTTTGTCTTCCTAACAGAGCTCCTAATGGTGCCAGAACAGGATGTGTTCTTTATGCCAAGATGTTAGCAACACCCCCAGCCCATATTAATGTGAAAAACCTAATTCTCTTTAAATGTAGTCTTTTAACTTCAACAACATTTACCACACAGCCTCTTTTTGTTCCACCTCTTGTGTCTACAGTTAATATTTTCAAAAGTCATAACTACTGATAATAAGGCAGAATATAAAGAAAATCAGGTAGATACAGTACACTTCTGCCTCTTTACACAGCTGCCACTTGTGACCATTCTTTGAGCATAGAGAGTTATAAACCTCTACATTAAAGGTAATTATTCCATACAATGCATCCTCTCAGGCCAGCTGCCTTTGTCCTTGTGCTCTTTGTGCTGCCCAAGGACTATTGGTAACATAGTCCTGAAATCACAACGTAATTCCAGCCACAACCAAGAAATGTGCTGAGCACTCTGCAGACACAGACTGTCACCTCTTCTTGGGCTCAAAGGGCTTATAAACTAAAAACCTGGTCTGGAAGATAGAGGGATATGGGACTGCATGGAAATGGCAAAGCTGGCTTGGTGAAGGTGGGGAAAGGTGGCTTCTGGAGAAAAATGACACAAAGTAAATGTGGCCCAGTCCTGTTATTTCTCCTGAACTTGTTTCTAAGACCACGTGGTAAGGGGATCACATGACATTTTTTCTGTCCAGTCACTTATTTGAATTGTGGAGACTTTTCTTGAATGGAGGATCTATTTTTGTAGCAGAAAAGGTTTCATTTCAGAAAAGTTATCACCTTAATTCAGGGAAAACAAATCTGTCTGAAAACAACATTGCGCTGGCTATCTACACTCTGGCCAATACTGAATTTCAGTGAGGGGACATATGTTGGATAACATGTATTAGAAAATTTGTATTGCCACCATAATTCATCATGGCATCTTTCCTTTGGCGTGCTTGGCATTAGAAAAAGCCAAACGTAAATTTCAAATGCACGTCGCCTTCCATAATGCAGCTCAATGGTGACTTCCAGAATTTCTTGTCCACTGTCAAGAAAAGATTAGCAGCTGGCAGAAATGCAGTATTATTCAAAGCTAGTGTGAGGGCCACACTTTCTAGGCACTCAGAAATATCCTTAAATTTTATCCCATCTCTTTCATAGCAAGATGAAAATTAATAATTTGAGTCACGTATCAATTTGATTAGTAAAAGGAAACATAAAACTAAATGGATAAAAAGGTAAATATATAGGTCAAGAAAACAAATTATAATACAAATTATAATACAAATAAATCACCATATTTTGGAAAAAGATCAGGACTAACCTTTGGTCTTCTGTTTTCTAGGCTTTGGGATGAATGTTGAAGTTAGAGGAAGAGTCACACTCTAGAAGGAAACAATAGATTTCAGAAGGTTCAGTGTGCTTCCACCTGTGTGACTTGAGCAGTAACAAAAATATGGTATTTTGATAACTCCTTCAGGAATATGAAAGAGAAGCAAGACAGAGCTATTCTGGAAACAGTTGAAGGAAAAAAAAGATAAAACCAGAATCAATATATATATTAAAGCAAACAAACAAGCAAAAAAACTACTAGAACAAAACCCCAAAGCCCCCTCCTAACCTAAAACCCAAAACAAAACAAAATCCCACCCTGTACTCCCATACTGCACAAATTAGTATTGAAAATTGAAAACATAAAAAATAATTACTCAGAATAAGAATTAAACCAAACTTCAGTGGCACAGAAGTTTAACTGTCTGCATTCCTGCGATGTGATGAATTTCACACAGGAAGCTTTCATCAGAACCTGGAATCTGTGGCTTTGTTCACAGGGACTGGGATCTACATCCAGGGGAATAAACTTGTGTAAAACTGGGGAGGCAACCAAAGCCAGCCTTTATGTTTTAGCTCCAGCCTTTCATCCTTCAGCACAAGAACCTCACAAAACAAGCACACTGACAGCTGGGAGACAAAGTTTCCTGTCAGCACAAATACAGCTCAGGTCACAGCTACCCACAGACCACAGAGGACTGAGAAAGTGAGGTAATTAAGGAATGAATATATCTGCAATTTGTTTTAAAGGGTTTTTTTAATTCAGTAGGATAATAGTGCACATGTTAAACATACTACTTATAAACTCTCAAATGTGTGAATTCAACAACCAGCAGGTGACTTCAAAAAGCAAACAACATTCTGTTGTGTATCAATATAATTTATTATGATGTTCATGATTTCATGGCTGTATTGAATTAGTAGATTAAAAATTTCCATAATAGGCTATTTTTGAGAAATTTTCCACATTGTCAAGCTGTTTTTCTACTGGAGTAGATTAAATACGAGGTTGATACCTGGGTAGTGCTAGTTTTAGGAAGTTTTAGTGGAGGTTTTCTTGGATTTCATCTACTTTATCATTAATAAGCCTTCGCTTACTATCAGACAATAACATAAATCATTAACTATCATTAACTTGGTATTAAACCAAACAAGATCTATAGAGCCATGCTCTTCAATCTGTGTGCATTTTTTGCTTTCAATTTGCAATCTTCACAATTAAACCCAGGATAAGCCGTTTCAGTCTTCAAAATGCCAATACAGATGGAAGAGATTATATCAAATGACAAACTAGTGTCCTTCATTTCCTTGCATTTATATGGCAATCTAGCTTTTATGTACTTAGGCCCATTCTGAAATGTTCCACATCTTGTCTTTTAATTCTGACTTTCGTATCTCTGCTGTCAGGCGAGGATAGACCTCTTAGCACTCCAGAGAGTTCTGCTAAACACTGAAAATGACAGGGAGGTGTGTTCTCAAGATTTGTTGACTGATATTTCAGTAGCATTTTAAATAATGAATTTTTGACCTCTTAGAGGATGAAGAATGTCTTACAGAAAGTACCCACTATACTACCTTTTTGTTGTTGTTAAGAAAAAGCTTTTCCAAAGAATTAATGAAAAATTAATCACAGGAACAAATTCCAACAACCCATTAAAATATGAAGGTTGTTCAAAAAGAAGCTCTTACTTTTAAATTCTCTGTTTCTTATCTTTTTCCCTTCACTGTTACCTTGCTTTTGAGATCTGTATCGTAACACTAGTGCAAAGAGTCATGATTTTTCATCTGTCTTAATGTGAACATTTTTCCACTTTTTAAGTTTCCATCTCATGGAAAATTGTGGAGTGGACAACTAAATAAAGGCAAAATAAATTTTTTTTGCTGTTGTTGCGTTATCTCCTCACACAGTGGGACATGATTGGAGAGAATTTTGAAAGACACTTGAAAAGTTGCTACTGAGTAACAACAGGACAAATGCAGATAACAGCAAAAATGATTTGTTTCTAGAATGTTCTCAGGGAACAGCAACATTATCCTGGCAAACATACTGATCTTCAATAATGCTTTTTACTTGAAAGTTAATTCAAGTATAATTGAGAAAAGTTCTGCATTTAGTGATGATAGAAATTTTTCAGAAAGGGCTGACAGAAGGTAATGAAATCATAGGTATGTGAACGACAACACTAAATTACACTTGTATGATTCCTTCTCTGCATTCAGTGAATTTATTAAATTGTTCTTTTCACATTCAATAACAGTTTAATATCTGACCTTGGCTTTGCTTAACACTCCTTTTCAGTTCGATAAGACCTATACAGTCACCAGTCAAAAAATCTTTGGGAACTTCCCACCTTCTATAAGTGGGACACACTCTGGTCTTCCCACAGTAAATCACTGCAAAAACCAAGGAGCTGCACCCACAAGCCTTGGGAACTCAGGTATCTCCTCTAGTAACAATAATAATCCCAGTGAGGTTGTCTGCAATAAATGAAGGTCACAGTAAGTTACAGTCATTTAGGATGGGTAATAAATCCTGTTGTCTGGAAAATGTTTATTCTAACTCTAAATAACACTAAATAATTGAAGAACTTCGAGGAATTTATAATTTTGCTCACATCAATGTCATGCTACTTAAATTTTTTATAATATTTAATCCCATGCTAAATGCAGCATACTGGAAGAACAATTCCTCTGATCATATTGTCACGTACTTGAGATATCACTGAACTGAAAAAATGTTCTTTATTATCAATTTACTTTGATTATCAGTGAATCAATGAATTATAGAACTTGAGCTCTGCTTCTGCTTCCTCGTGAACATTGATAGAATTATAGCACAATTTGTGCTGGAAGGGACCTTAAAGATCATCCAGTTCCAACCCCCCGCCACGGGCAGGGGCGCCTTCCACTAGACCAGGCTGCTCAGAATTCCATCCAACCTGGCCTTGAACACTCCCAAGGATGGGGCAGCCGTGGCTTCTCTGGGAAATCTGCTCCAGTGCCTTACCACCCTCACAAAGAATATTTTCCTAATATCTAACGTAAACCTTCTCTCTTCCAGTTTGAAGCCATTCCCCCTTGTCCTGTTCATCACATGCCCTTGTGAAAAGTCTCTGTTCATCCTTCTTGCCCTGACCCTGGTGCAGCACCTTCCACTTTGTCTTGTTAAACCAGACGCAATTCCCGTGGTTTTTCTTTGGGACTGCTCCCTCTTTTACACATAATTGTATGAATATGAAATCTATCACCAAATCTTAACAGACTGTCTATTCTCAAGTCCTGCTAGCATGCTGCATTAAATTCCAAAACAAAAGACAGAGAATCTGTCTGCAAATCACTGGTTTGCTAAATATTTGAAGAGAATGAAGAAATTAAAAAGCTGAGGTCATACTTGGTCCAAATGAGCCAGTTCCTCAGCTAAGAAATTACAATTGTGGTTTAAAGTAGTCAATAGATTTTTATGAAGATTCTTGCAAAATTTTTTGTATTTTAAACTGTTAAGTAAAAGGTAATAAAAATTTGCCAGTTGGGGAAATATATATTAAACATTTGTAATTTTTTATTATTTAGATCATGCAGAGATGCATTTTGGTTTCAGCTAATTCACTGTATATCTAGGTTGTGAGAAGTTCAGATATACGAAGAGTATATTTGACAGTACCCTACTATTTATGATGTCTGCAGGAGAATAAATATTAGAATTTTTTTATTTTTTATTTTCTAATTAGGACAGTTACATATTCTTTAATATAAAGCACACCATATTCTGGGTCATGGGATTCTAAGACATGAAACTATAACTGTCATGGTAGTTTAAATGAAAAAATGCTGTTCCATTACTAAAATTTGTGACTATCTTGTATAAAGCCAAAGGAAAATACAGATCCAAACACACAGACTGAAAACCAGAAATAGCTGACCTAGTTAGGAACTGCATAAAACATCTTTTATGGTAAACTTTATTGTGGACAGAAGGTTAAAAGGGAACCCTTTAAGATGTTGGGGTGGTTCTTTTCCATTCAGCACATTACATGGGGGCTTTGCAGGTGGTTTTGGTATGATAAGGACTTAAGGCTTTGCTGAACGATACACCCTGATGCAGGTCTCACTTCATGCCATGGGAAAATTGGAGTGTTTCTCATAGCGATGAAAAAAATTAATGATCTATTTCTGACAGGTTTATCTTGCAGACAAGTAGAACACATGGCTGGTTTTAATGCTGGTGCTACTTCAGCATACCAAGGTCTGCTATTCTCTGCTGAGACATTTGAGATCTTTCAGGCCTGCAAGTGTGCCCTGATGCCCTTGGCCATTTTCCCTTCCCAAATGTCTATCTTGTCCATTGTGTTACCATTCCGTCCTGGAATCCCTCCGAGAGGGCTGAGGATCAAGTCTGAGAGGGCTCCCTTGGTGAGTGGGTGGAAGTTGCATCGGCCTCACGTTTTAGAAAGCTCTCTGGGGTCTTTGCAGATGGAAAGCCCCATGAAATGATGCTGAACAGCTCCCAGACAGACTGAACGTTCAGATATCGGTTCAACACCATAAACCTCGCACTTCTCACATTTTAAAATAAAAGTGTGATGAATGCTGAGAACACTTAAAGATATATTTCATGCATTAATATCCTAGTTTGTTTCCCTGGTGTGGATTTAAGCAGTAGGTCTGTGGAAGAAATTAGTATCTAATTTCTTTTTCTTAATAAATTGAAAGAGATCATCTATTTTTATGTGTTCTTTCACATGGCTATGCTGCAGGTGCAAAGATGTGCAAATGTATTTTGTTAATGATCTTAGCTCAGACAGTTATTTATATATCACTCCACAGAAAATCCCCATAAATGTCAAATCTGTCTGAGCAGTTTTATTAAGTCACTTTTACTATGCTATTAGGCACTTTAAAAACAGTCCTTTATTAAGAAAGTTTTCTTACATGTTTACTTCATGAGTTTGTTAAAGTAAAACCTTTCCTCCTTAACATCAACAGCCTGTTCTGATATTCTTTTTTAAAGACTTTTCTACCTGAATTTGTCCTGGAAGTCATCTAGTAAATTCAAGTATCGGATGAGAAAAAAGTTACCAAATGTGAATAAAAAAGACTGAACTGGACCCCTTAGGAGTAACTGTCTGCTTATAGCAAAAAGTTTTATTCCCAGGCATAGCTGTGTAATTGCTTCACTATTAATTTGCCTGCTCACTTTTAGCTTTCCATTACCACAAGAAATCTTTGAAAAAGTGTCATATAAAGTATTGACTAATCTAAAGATATAGAAAATGAGGCTCAGCCGGGTGAATGAGCAGTTGGCATTACCTTTATAAAGAAGAAAAGCTTTTGTTTAATTAGAAAGCCAAAATGGTGTAGGGTTGAAGACTGAATGGTACTCAGAGGCTGCTGATTTCAGAGCTACTGTGGGTCAGACAGCAACAGAGCACCGAGCCCCTGTGCTCTGCCCACGCTGCCTGGGCTGACCTGCCAGCTCTGTCTGTGCACACAGGGCCTCATCCCCCAGGCTTGCTTGAACCACCCTGGTTAGGTCACTTGGGTCAGAGGATAAAAGCAAATTCAGTATCTGAAGCAATGCTTAGGGAGCTCAAGTCCAAAACTGCACTTTACAACAACTCTTCCAAGCATGTGCCTAAATTTAGAAGTAGATGAAAAAAACATCTTTTAGCACTACCAGAGCTGACTTTAACCTTACAAAGCAGTTTTGTAACATATAACTGACTTTACCAGAACTAACTGATATATCAGCAATTAGCAATAGGCATATTATAGAGGTAGAAATAGTGATTACAGAGACAATGGATCTTCTCAACAAAAGTCAAATACAAACTAGATAATACTCTAAATTTCCATAGGGACAGAGAGGGGGAAGCCCAGACCTTCTGCATCTTGACAGGAGAGTAACTTCAAACACATCTTCCCAAAATTACCAGCATGGGAAGAGAGATAATAAAAGCAAATCAATGTGTAGGACCAGTGCTTAGGTTTCTCAGTTAAGGCCTGGGAGTTCTGATTTCCTACCATGTTTTCCAGATCCTCCTAATTATTCAATTATTATCTAGTGATAAGGTACTCAATAGTTAGGTAAGCATATTCAGCTGTATAAATGTACCGTGGAAGATGAGTGTCTGAGCATCACTTCTAGAGCTGCTCCTAAACACAATTCGTTAAAGCTACTCTTTGTTCAATAATGAGCAGAAAAAGATCCGAAGCCCAAGGACACAGGGAGCCTGAGGGATGCGCTAGAGACCCAAAGGGAAGTACAAAGCTTGGAAAAGTCTCTTTAACATTTTACCTTAACTAAGTTGACAAGACTGAATCTCCACATCTCTAGTCTCAGTGAGGTTTCTGTCCTTCAGCACCTACCCTCAATCTCAGCACAGATTTTTTTTTTTCTCCCTGTTATGTAGTTAAAGATAAATGAGATTGTTTGATATTAAGCACACAATAGAAGCAGAACATCAGGGTTAAATGCATTGCAATGTAGAGGTCAGCTGATTTCATGTGGCTCTGAGATTCAGTTTGCTGTCAGAGAACACAAACAAGGGGCTTATGTGCATGAAAGTCTCCATTTCTCTCTGTTTCAGACTTCAGTGACTTGTTTTCAAAAAAACTCAATTTTGAATTCTTTGACACGACTGCCGCGGCAAATATGGCATAATATAATTAAATGAGAGTTTCATGCCAACATTATCTCTACAACTGAAGTCATAAACTTTCACTTAGTAGGTAATAGCTGAGAATTTATTCTGCAATAGAGAATTTAATTTGTCATAATGTTGCTAACAGTCTCAGTTGTTTTTTTTACCTCAGGGCATACCTCAGACACCTGGGCATGAGGATGGACAGTTGTGCAGACACATCCTTGTTCCCAGTGTTCATCTACAGCTGGTAGGTGTTTCCTGGCCTTTTGTATACGACTTTCAGATTGCCAGTTTTCACCCTGTGTGACGAGCTGAACTGTAATTCCATTCCCATTCTGCAGGCAACCTTGCAATTCATTTCACTGCAAGAAAGGAAACTAAAATTTAGATGCTGTAATACTTTAAATCACTGTTTGACCTGGATCGAAAGGGTTTGTTTTGGTTTTTTAAATGTTATGCAGTGTGATTTAGGGATCTTAAATTAAGCTGCTATTTAAGTCTGCTAAGTAAGAATGGCTTACCAGGTGCTTGCCAATATCAATCAAACCTGCTTCAAGGACATTTTGAAAAGTAATTACAGTGCCAGTGACCAGTAAACATTACTATTTAGCCATGTTCCCATAAATAAACCCTGCCTGATAGAGTTTATGGGAACAGGTTGTAGACTGAATTAATTAAGAGACATTGCTGATAGAATCTGGGTGGGCAAGATTGGGCAATCAGCAGGATCTGATAAAATGCAAAAAAAAATCATATGAAAATTATATAATTACATGCTACTTCTGCATTTCCAGAATTACAGTTTCAACATATGCAAGGAACAAAAAACAGTTACCTCTTAAAACAAATGCATGAGTGGTTTTATGCCTTTGGGACAAGCAAAGCTTCAGTCTAACCCTGGCTGGCTGGTTGAGTGCTGCACACATAGGTAGGTCCCTCATTTCTGCAAGCCCTGCTCCACTGGAAGGCTTTTGTTGCGTGTCCCACAGTCCATCAGATAGCACAGCTCCATTCTCAGCTAATTACTAAATATGCTTCCCCAGTGTGCTCAGAGGGCAAATCCTGTGACCTGTGTGGCCATGTTGAGTAGCAGTGCATGCCTTCAGTGAAATGGGTAAGAACTATAACGCAGATTTTAAGTAGATTTGCTTCTCAAATTAAAGTCTGTTATTTTTGAGTATTTAGGGTTTGTATTTTCCTCACTGTTTTTTTGTTATTATTAAGGTTCATAATTCCTCACTGTTCTTTTAAGAATGCTGAATTGATTGCTCACTTTTTGAGGAACACTAATTTGGCACGTATTGTAAGACTCTGAACTGCAGAGGCCCAGTTATTGCCTCTTTACAGAACAAAGACATTCAGACATTTTAAAGGAAATCAAATACAAATAGCTATAAAATAAATAATTTGGAATGGAATAATAGAAATAGAGGTCAAATAGCTAAGCCTCCCACTTGAGGCAGAGCCATTCAATACTAGATCAGGTCAGCTATGGCTCTGCTTAGCTATATCTTGAAAACCTTCCAAGGATTAAGACTCCACAGACTCACTGGGAAAACCTTTCCAGGACTGCACAGCCCTCCCAGTGGAAAATCTTTTCCTGGTATCAAATCTGAACCTCTCTAACTGCAGTTAAGAACCATCAGCATTCGACATAATATTAGACACTACCAAGAAGAGTATTTTTATTTACCGATGCCAATACAATCTACCAGTTGCATATTTTCAGAGCCATCTAAGGCAGTCTGCATCACAGAAAAGACTTGAAAGAATGTTTTTATTTTTGGGAAGGTCATGGTTCAAGAATGTCATGAAGTGAAGTCAGTAGTTTCAACCTGTGGCCCCAAGATTTCTGACGGTTTCTGGATGTCTTCCAGACCTTAAACTGCAAATAAATAATAATAATAATAATAATTTTAAAATCCAGTAGTGTTTGACCCAGCACGCAAATTCCAAACTTCTATTGAAAAAATAAAATAAGAGCTCTGTTAACTCAAGTGAAATTTATTAAAAATTATATTTCAGTGGTTAGGACTGGTGAGCTCTACTTCAGTTCTCTGTTTTGGTAAACCTTCTTGTTAGATGGTAAGTAAATCATCAGAATTCTACAGGAATTCTTCTCCATTGTAAAATTTAGCTATAGTTAGAAATTTTTTTTCTGCATAGTGTTGTGAAGAAAGAAATTATTTCTTTTTAAAAGTCTTATAAACTTCAAAAAGAACTAAAAGCTAAGAAAATTCAAAGATGAAAACAGGTAGCAACTTGAGAAAGATATAAAGAATCACGGGGTTTGCTTGGGCTTTTTGCTTGTTTGATTAATTGGTTGCTTGGTTTTGGTGGGTTTTTTGTTCGTTGTTTTGTGGTTTATTTTTTTTCCTGCAGGCAATAGGAGTCTTACATTTGACTTCAGAAGGATCAGTTGGGTGATGGAGTAGTAGAACAGCACAGTGAGTCGTGTTTTAGTGGGAAAGACTGGTTAAAGGTTAGTGTTTGGGAAAAACAGGAACACTTCTCCTCACTTCTTGTGATGTGAGAAATAGCCTTAAGGAAATAATTTCTCTGTCCTTTCCCTCCTCTTACTGCAACAATGGAATACTGTTCTTCACCTCATACATAAAGCACTGTGTGGAGGACAAGTGTGTTATAAAAGCTCAAAGTATGACAGAATGTCAAAGCTAACAAACATAAATACAGGCAATGACATTGAAATACTTCGCTTTATCCATTCTTTTTCTTTTTTCCTTGAATGACATGTGGGATAATGACTACAAGATCTCTTGTCTGCAAGGCTGACATTTCTGTGTGAAGTGGTGAAGGGCATTGCCATTAGAGCTTTTGCTTTTCCAAGTGTTTCAGCAAGGATTTGATCGGCAGATCACTGACATTCACATGGAAAGTTACAAAATACAGGAACTGCAAATACCCTGTTTACCTTAAAATTTCCCCACAATGGAGTATGGAAAATGTGTTATTTTGCTAACTCCAGGACAATGCTGTATAACCCATTACTGAAAAATAGAACTACTGGATAATTAATCAAGGTTATATTTAGCATTCATATTGGTTTCCTAGGACTCTTTTCAGTATTTTTGATAGTCAGGAGGAAAGAATGATTTCCTGTATTTCCATTTTTTTTTCCTCTGAGGAAAGTTTAAATCTATTTCTTTTCTTACCTAAGTGTATATCAGTAAAATGCTTCCTTTTCATCTCCAAGTAGCACTCAGATGGTGTAAGTCTTCCATACAGAGATAACCTGCATATAGTATTCACAGTATAGGATAGAAAGAAATAATAGTCTCCAACCTGAGTATTTAGACTCAAATTTCTTCATGAATTTTGACAAAAAAATTAAATGGCTGCAGATGGTGTTCATAGCCATGCTGAGAGTGATCTTTACTTTCTTAAAAGATAAGTCCATTTTAAGTAGATATATTCTGTTAATTTATCTCTTTCAGTACAGTTCCTTTAGCTGAACCCATAAAAATGTTAACCTTGAGGAGTAATTCTTCTAAGCTACACATCCATGAAACAATAAATTTAGATTTTGTATCTATCTTCATGATCATGTTTACTCAAAATTAATTAAGATTGTTTTCCTCCCAGCTTTTTGCACACCCCAACCTCCTTGATGGTGGATCAGTTTGAGGAGCAGAAAAGATCTTGATGATGTGTAAGCACTACTCAGGAATGAAGAAATAAAATATCCCTGTGAAATCATCACTGTTTTCATCACAGATGCCAAACGTAAGCCCATACAAACTCCTACGACATAATTTAACTCTGTCCTAGTCAAAACCAGCACAGTACCAAAAAATCCACACAGATATTCAGCATCATGTCGCAATTCCATAATTTACATCCAGCTTAATCACAGTCCTTGTTAACATATTTATGAAATAGGAAGGATAAACTGTTAGATTTGTTTTATTTGCTGGGCTAGAGGGAACTATATTAGAATGGTTAAGTTGTTAAAGGATTTGTAGCTCTTACTAAATAATTTGAAATTTGGAAATTATTTACCTTAATCATTGAATTGAGCTATTGGGGGGGGGGGAAGGAGGGGAGGAAGGCATTGTTTGATCACCTCTTTTCCCTGAATACCACCTAATAAATCTAACAAAAAAGTCAGATTTAAAAAGTTAGAACTAAAATGTTCTGTTTCAGGAACATTAAAGTTGAATCTGTGATGGTTCTCAGTTTAGAACTGGGGCATAGTGCTAATCCAATTCTTCCTAAATTCCCAGATTTTTTTTTTCCTGGCTGCTTTTCTGGAGCATGCAATATTTAGAAACCAAAAAAAAAAAAATTCCCCTCTAATGCAGAATGTTTCTTGACTTTAAGGACTGCTTGAGAGGAAAGGACAAATTTGGCCTCAGTGGTGTGGGGACCTATGGGATCTTCTGGTACTGAGCTGAATTTAGTTTTAGACGCAACTTAAGTTCTGCCATAAATACCAATTGCTTGTTTTGAGAATCCTTAAATTGAAGCTCTGTGTGTGCAAAGATGTTTGTTATGCAAGAGACTAAGCATTTACAGAGTAGTAGCTACATTCTCAAAGTTATGTCAACACTGAATTACACAGTATTAAGACAATTTAAAAACTTCTGGAGTTTTAGTCTTCTCCTGGTATTGTAATATCTCAGCTGGCCAGGTCTTCTTGCTTATGTTGCATGTTACCGACTGATTATTGTGTATTAAATGTTATGCTGATATTTTTAAAACCATGGCTTATCGCCTAGATTGGCCTACAAAAATAAACATATATATGAAATTATCCTTTAAGATATTGTGATAATTAAATAATTTTAAAATGGAGCTTTGTCCTCTCTCATCCCCACTGATTTTAATGTGATGAACAAATAATTTGTCACTGGCTCTTGGTTAGAGAAGGGACAATTTTGCTCCGATGATGGACCTCTTTCCTGCTAATTCCTGCTCTTTCCAGAGCAAGACTATCGATGTTTATCTGCTCCAGAAGATTCACATGCTGTTCCTATTGTAGTTCATCCTGCTAATGTCAGAGATCCATGTGTTTTAACATGATTCACTGTAACAAAGAACATAAGCAAATGAAAACACACCGTATCTAGGAAAATCCCCAGGCCATGTTCAAAGCAGAGTCTTTGGCAGTCCATCACATAAAAACCAAATATTTTTTCCAATAACAATTTGTTTTTGTTGTTGTTGTTCTTAATATTTTTCTTTTCATCATTGTTGTTGTTAGATTTTCTCAGATATATGAACCCTAAGGGTTATTGCTTTTTTAATATAGATTTTTTTTCAGTACCAGATATCTAGTGCTCCCTATATGGAGAGAATTTAAACTGACATTGAAAGTCAGAGCCAGTGGCAACAAAACAGATATAACTCAGTTAAGTTTGCCATGACAATTTCTGACTGTAAATTATGTATTTTGCTAAGTTAAATTTTATGGAACCTAAATCCATGCATTCGTTTTAAAATGCAAAGAATTGTTGTGAATTATCATCAACCAGTGATGATGAAGAAATGAATTAAATGAGTTCATTTCCAAAGCTGAAGCACAACTTCCAAATTATTATTTTACTTATTGCCATAGTGGAATTTCTTAGTTATGATTATTTTTCTTGATAAGCAGATTGACAGTCCCCCAGGCTTATGAGGTGAAAAACTTAATCAAACTGATAATTAACTCACTCCATTCATGACAAAAATTAGGTGACTGAGTGAGCAGTCTCACTGAAACCCACAGGGATGCTACAAGAGGGAACATTGGTAAATTTTCAATGGCACTAATGCCTGATTTCAACATTTCATTTAAAGTCCATGTGGAGTTCCACTAGCCACCTTGGAACCAAAAATCTTACTTCTCATTGCCAAACTTCTGCAATAGTACTATGCCTGTGTTAGCCTTGTGTTTAATGAGCTGGAGTTGGGTCAGATGTGTCAGTTATTTAGATCACTTTTAGCAACTTAAACTTTTCTCATTTGCACCATAAATGAAACTCTTGTGTGAGAATATGGGAAAAGCTTAATTTTCATTCCAGCTGTAATAATATCTGCAAAACCTATACATTTAATATCATCAAATGAGCAGCTGCATTAAGAAAGAAGCATGTGTGAATATATTAGGATAGCTGAGAAATATAGATTGAAAAGTGTCAAACTCTCAATTCTCAAGTATTTTAATTTACACAAATTCTGGTTATGTATGGACTAATTCCAGATCTCATCAAACTCTGAGAAGCCAAAATAACTCCTGTTTTTATCCATGGTAGGGTAATGTAACTGGGAGCTAGAATTTGTCCATAGTCTTTGTTTAGGTTTAAATATCTTTTTTTCCTCAGGATAGCAAGACTTTGTACCAATTAGTTCATGAACCCAAACTAAAAAGGCACATTTTTTGTCCCTTGAAAGATGTCATTACATCAGTAAATTTTCTGCCATCTCTACATCTCTTAGCAACTCTCTGAAAGAGGTCTGATGAACAAGACATTCCATACAAAGTTTTTCTGGACAGTATATCAGAATGTGATTCAGCTTAATTTCAAATGAAATTTGAGATTAAGTAGATTATTTTCACCTGCTCCCATATACTCTAAGAGGAGGAATTATCTGTGTAAGAATTCTGTCTCAACCTACTCAGGGTCGTGTACATATCAGGTCATGAGAGTTGCATTCAGATGTCCTGCATTATTTCTTCACTGACAATCTGAAAACAGAAGTAGTGCAAATTACTAACAGCAAGAGATCTAACTTCAGGGAAATAAAGTTACAGGAGATCAATCTGACCGTCCATATCCATTTTCACTCAATAGCCATAAGCATCAACGCTCATAAATTCTGCCTTACAGGAATATGGGCAATTACTGTGTTTAGCATTCCTATTGTATCTTGTCTCAAAATAAAATTTATTTCTGGTCTATCTAATTGATTCAGACTCAACTCTATATACAAACCAATCACTCATTTTTCTCATTCGGAATTATATTTATTGTTTGTCAATGTGAAATCTTTGCCAGTGTCCAAACTGTGATTCATTGTATTCATTACATTTCTCTTCAGGAAAAAAAACCAAATAGAATAGACTATTTTGGTTGTACGGGACCTACAACAATCATCCAGTCCAACTGCCTGAGCACTTCAGGAATGACCAAAAGTTAAAGAATGATCTTAAGCATATTGTCCAAATGCCTCTTGAGCACTGACAGGCTTGTGGCATTGGCCACCTCCCTAGGCCTGTACTGGTGTCTGACACCCCCTCAGTAAAGAAATGCTCCCTAATGTGCAGCCTAAACCTTCCCTGGTACAGCCTAGAACCATTCCCACATGTCCAGTCCCTGGATGCCAGGGAGAAGAGCTCAGCACCTCCGTCTCCACCTACCCTCCTCAGAAAGTTTTACAGAGCAATGAGATCGTCCCTCAGCCTCCTTTTCTCCAGACTGGACAAACCCAGAGCCCTCAGCTGCTCCTAACAGGACATTCCTTCCAGCCCTTTCATGTGCTTTGTTACCCTCCTCTGGATGCATTCAGAGACCTTCATGTTTTTCTGTCGCAGAACTGCCCACAGTGTTAGAGGTGAGTCTGCACCAATCCTGAAGAAGTCAAAAATGCATAATTCTTGCTGTGTGAGTAATGTCTACTCTTAATCTTCTCTTTTCATTATTACTTGAAGTCAGCATCAATTTGTGCTCAGCTCTGGATAGACAGATATTTGTGGTTCATGTATAGACAAGCATTTCTGTATCTGGTAACCCTGGTTCTCAGTGGCAGATCAAGAGTGAGGTTGCATCAATACTCAGTCCGCCATGGGGGAGCTCTGTGAGTCAATGTTTGCCCATCATCACATCCTTTGCAATTTGGAGTGTCCCAAGTGCTTTGGAGGAACCAAAGTTAACATAAGAGACTAAAACCTAGTTCTCGAAAGAGGTGAATTCAGTAAATATTTGTTACAGTTAATATCTCTGTTAGCAAGATGTCACTAAGCAGCTACACTGTGACTAAGTTGTAAAATATAATGTATGGGAGGAAAGCTAGACATCCGGCTATCTTGGTAACTCAGGAGAAGCTTTTCAAATTTTCTGTCATGCTTAGATGTTACTCTACCACAACAACAAGCCATAGACCCCTTCTTGTCTCTTCCACCACCTCTTCTGTCTCCATCCTCTCCCAGCTGCATGTCATAAATTGAACTGCGGGAGCACAAGAGTAAGGCAGTTCTGTCATTCCTGGTCCCATTCTACCCCCTGGGAACTATGCAATTTCCTTCCAAGCAGCCATGGGTTGGAGCCTTCAAAGGTTTCTTGCCATGCACAAAATAAAAACTATATTCCTGAAAAGAAATCCGTGACCATTCACTATGAATGGACAAAGCTGACATCTTCATTTTGAATATAACAGAATTCATATATGTATTATTGCAATATTCTGAATGCTCTGAGGTACTTACAGCAATCAGTATAAATACATTACTTATTAGTGGATTTTAACTGGAACTCGGTCTAAATTAATACATGAACCTTTACACAATACAACAGAGACAACAATAAAATAAAATTCAAACTACTGAATCTAAAGTCAAAAACAAGTTTGCCATTGCCCTCTAATCTTTGCAAGAGAGATGATGTTGCCAATAATGTAAGATCTGAAAGATATAGGAAGTGAATCTGAATGTCCTGGCATATCTTTGAAGGTTTCTGTTAAAAACACATGAAGGAAAGAGGTTTCAAGGGTGTGCTTTATCATGAGAATGTGGGCTGGGAACATTTTTTGTCCCCACTGCAAATGGGGAAACAGCACCTATTTCATTTTGTGTGGTGCTCTCCTTCAACTAATAAAAGGCATAAAAATCACAAGTTAAGTGTGCATGTACCAGACAGGTGTGTACAAACAATAACTAGAATTCATGCACTAAGAGAACAGGACTGTAACACAACGTGTTGCAACAATAATTACACTTTTCAGAGCACTTCCACTCATCATCCTGCTCACCAGCAGATGGATGTGAGGGACAGGTTACTTTTCATTTTAGTATGTCACAATGGAGTAGATAAAGCAGACATCAGAGAGCTCTGAAGCACTGCACTCAGCAGTCGTACACGTGTCCTGGAGCAATTCTTCATGCCACCTCAGCTTATAGCTTAGTCATAATTAGTGGCATTGTCAAAAAACCAGTTATAGGTGTTTATCTTCCCCCTGCCGCGACAGATTATGAATTACCTCTCACTGGTAGATGAGGAACCATAGATTGGTTGCTCCTCAGAATACAAAAATAAAAATGTCTCTGTAAAAGTTTAAATTATTTTTGCAGACTTAGAGTTAACATAGAGTCATGTAAGCAGAACCTATTTACACATAGCTAGCTCAGTTGGTTAGAGCAGGGTGCTAAAAACATCAAAGCTGTGGATTCAATCCCCATATGGGCCATTCACTTCAGAGCTGGACTTGAAGATCCTTGTAGGTCTCTCTCAACTCAGAATATTCGGTAATCTGTGATAGATCAATGTGCATAGATGGATGCACAGATGAAGTAAAATGTTACTTGACCAGGTTTTTCAAAAAAGGGCGTGCTATTCTGTTAGGTGGCTAAGGGAGGTTCCTGCCTGTTCGAGCTCAGCATTGGCCTGTGAATACAAAACTAGAGGGTCCATGGCTTTGCCCTTTTTACTGACTCCCTAGCAATCCTGCTTTCAGTCCCCACAGAAAGTATAGAATAGGGCATGGCAAACCTAATGGGTTTTCCGTGAGGGCAGGTCCTGAGAGCTCAGCTGGTGCAGCACTGCTGGGGCTGGTGCCAGGAGGGCACTTACAGCAGAGCCAGAGCACAACTGCAGGGCTGTGTCCCTCCCGCTGGAGCAGAGTGAACCTTTGCATTCTGCATGGCTGGGTTCTTCCAGGAATCCCTCTGCAGGGAAACTAATGCTCTATTTTGAGAAAATAACTATCTGAAGGTACCGGAGGTGAAATATTCTCTCTTGTTTGAGTTTTAGTGCAGCAACAAATACTCTACCGTGCTTGAAATTTTTAGTGTACTTTTTCTTATAAAAAGCTACATCATAGCCCTTAGCAACCAGAGTGAGTGCCCTCTTAAAAATGAATCACTAGGAGAAGGTGTGTGCAGAGCTGAAGGTATTAAGCTGTATAGACAATAGATAGCTTGATAAAAATGTCTTGGCAGAGAAGTGGTTCAGGTGTTTTACATGTTGCCTCCAACTTTAATATTGACTAATGAACTCAATGAGGATTCTTTTTTTTCACTAGCTAGCAAAGTGTGTTCATGTTCTTTTCATTAAATAAGACAAGAAAAATCTTACATCTTCATTTTGAGATTCTCCTTCTCATCTCTCACCAAGAGAAGAAAAGACAAAAAAGGTCTTACAACAACTTTGTGATATTCTGCACATCCTTAATTTACGCTCTGTCCTAGAAGTTCCTGTACAGGAATTTACTAGGTATTACCTGCTCATCAAAAAAAACCCTGATGCTAAGAAGTACAGGAAACTAATTAGATCCCTAAAAAATGTATGGTGCAATTTAAGGCACTGTAGAATAACCAAGATACTTGGGGCAGAAGTACCAACAGAAATGCCAGACTCTTGGGGTGACCAGCCCTCTGGCAAAGTTTCCTAGAGGCCAGGAAGAATGTTCTAGGAAAAAAGTGCTTATCTTTGTAAAGTAAAATAGATATTCAGGCTCTGCTATATAAATGAAGTTGATAATAAGTAATAGATAAAGTGAATCTAGATGATGACGTTATGCAGCCTTAATATTTAGATGGAAATAGCTGCTGAATCTAATGTGTTTATGGAATTTCAGAAGAGGATTCATTATGCATCACGGTATGAATGCAAAAGCTAACTCTGCTGTACGGAAAAGCAGGTGCCAACAAGAGATTGGGATTCACACTCTTTTCTTGTACTTAGATTTATAAGTTTTACCTTCTGAAAAAGACATCAGAGCTACTCTGCTTTGGCAAGGGAGAGTGAGGAGGTTCTCCCTTGTATTCAGTGGATCACTGGCTAACCTACCCATTTGGGATTAATTTTTATTCTTTAGGGAGGGTTTCATACTTTCATGGGTTTCGTGGTTCATCAGCCTGAAGAAGATAGAAATTTTTATTTTCTACCTACATGGTGAATATACCTGGCTGGTTTGGGTTATGACTACCATCTGCTTCAGCAATTCTGCTTTGCAAAAAGAAACTGATATTTAATGGGCTGAGAGTACAAGCATCTGGGGAAAACAAATGGTAAGATCTGGATTCTAGCTTTTGTCATGAGCTATTGTATATTTTATCCCATATAGGATGCATAAGTTGTCTTTGAAATAGGTATCAGAACATATAATTCCCTGGTCTGACCCTAAATTACCACTTAGTGGATTGGCAGAGTTTCTGCACTGGGCATAGAGCATGTCATAGAATATTTTTACTGGAGAAATTAATGGACTTGCCTAAAATTGACTTGAATATCTTGCAGAATTTCCCTCTAAAACTGTCCAGCATTTTTAATTTGAGCTTTTTGTCCCATTAATAAATTCTAAAGATAGTCTTAATTTTATGTTTCACTCTGGCATCATATTTCTTATATTATTGCTTTCAAGTTTAAAATAGCACAAAGGATAAGTGAACATAAATGCATGGCAAATATCAGCCCATTAATTGGCTCAAATAACTCCTGAAAATTCTGCAAAAACATTAACTCTTCATGAATATCAAGAGAAGGTTAGATTCAATTGGGTGTGTTGGCTGCTACATATTTGCAAAAGGAGAAAAATATGGATAAAGGTATACCACAGCCATAATGCGCCATTTCTAAATGTAATTATTATACTTCAAGCAATTATGTTTCTATTTGAATTTTATATAATACATGTAATTGTATATGTATGCGCCTATATAGTACACTAACATATTGTCATACATTTTATATGTGGTGCTATTTCCTGCTAGAAGAGAATCATCTTTAACCTGTAGCTCACTTACCAACAGGAACAGTGCAATGCAGTGTGTTGGGTTTGCATGGCCGGGTTTTGGCACCAGGAGAGTTTACAGGGGTGGCATCTGTGAGAAGCTGCCAGAAGCTTCTCCATGTCTGACAGAGCTGATGCCAGCTGGCTCAGAGACAGACATGTGGCATCTGTAGGCTGAGCCCATCAGTGAGGGTGGTAACAGCCCTGTGATAACATATTTAAGAAAAAATAAAAAGCTAGTGGCATAAGTAATTGTGGCCAGAGAAGAGTGGAGTGAGAACACGTGAGGGGAAAACCCCTGCAGACACCAAGGTCAGTGCAGAAGGAGGTGCTGAAGTTGTTCCAGGCACTGGAGCAGATATTCCCCTGCAGCCCCTGGTGAGGCAGCTGTGCCACTGCAACCCATGGAGGACCACAGGGATGCAGAGATTCACCTGCATCCCATGGAGGATTCCAGCAGGAGCAGGTGGATGCTGGAGAGGGCTGTGATCCCATGGGAAACCCATGATGGAGCAAGTTCCTGGCAGTGACCTGCAGACCCACGGAGAGAGGAGCCCACGCTGGAGCAGGTTTGCTGGCAGGACTCACACCACTGTGGGGGATCCACACTGGAGCAGCCTGTTCCTGAAGGACTGTACTCCGTGGAAAAATGACCCACATTGCAGCAGTTCATGGAGAACTGTTGCTCGTGAGATGGACTCACGTTGGAGAAGCTGAAGGAGAACTGACTCCCATGGGAAGGACTCCCCTCCCTCAGCAGCAGAAAGAAAATGTGGTGAACTGACCATAACCCACATTCCCCATCTCCCCTCCTGAAGGAGAAGAGAGAGCTTGAGCAGGAGGGAGGGGGATTGAAAGGTGTTTTTAAGATTTATTCTACTTCTCATTATTTTGCTCTGATCTTGTTAGTAATAAATTCATTTAATACCCCCAAGCTGAGTCTGTTTGGCCAGTGATGATGTTTGATGAGTGATCTCTCCCAGTCCTTATCTCAACTCATGAGTCTCTATATTTTCTCTTCCTTTACAGTTGCAGAGGGGAGTGATAGTGAGGTTATGGTGTGTGCTTGGAATCCAGCCAGGGTCAACCCCCTACATACAATTAGCAATAAAATCTTTAGGCTAAGGTTATTTTTATGTCCACATAATTTTATAAGAGTTGTATTCTTTATTTTATGGGACATTCAGATACTTTGATTCTGTGTGTGGTTCTTAAATCTACTCCACAATTATAATTCTTTCTAACCACCTACTAAAGTTAACTGCTCTCTCAAGAGCACTTGGGAAATTATCCTCAGGACAAAAGCAGAAGCAAGGCATAGTGTCTTGGAGCCTTTGGGCATTCTTCTGAATATCTAACAAAGCTCTGCCTTGACTGCAGGTGACAACACTCCCATAGACAGCAATATGCGACACGGTAAAGTCTAGCAGTGTTAAAGTTTTGCTAAACAAAAGTTGCTTTGGTTAGGAAAACAAAACACACACAGAGAAGACAGAAGAGTTTTTCTTGGCAAATGGAAGTAGAGCTAAAAAGCAGCATTTTTGGGCCACCACTGAATGCACTTGTTCCGTCTCTAAATAACACTGCAGGGTCATTTATTTGGCTGAGGGTATGTCAGGCCATTATCAGGCATAATGACACTGAGCAAAGGTCCAGATTTGTTACCCACTTTTCTGTATTTCGGGAAAGAGAAATCCTATACTGCATAAACTCATCCAGTCATCCAATGCCATTCTTCTCTTCCACATTAAATGGTGAACCAGATGCTTCTAATCAACTGATTATTATTGACTTCCATTTAGCACTGTCAATTAACTCTGACTGAGGATATGACTTGACTTTTAGACCACTGTAACTTTTTCCTTCTTAATGAGGGATACACTGTTACAACCGCTAGTTTTGAAAGCTGCATGAAAGTACTTGGACCGAGAAAATATTCTTTTTCCCTGTTGCTGTGTAGCACCTGGGCTCAGCAAAAGCAGAACTGCCTGTTCGATGCATGATCTGAGAATTTCAGACTGTTTCATCTTGAATCCTAAATAAGAAATTGTTAAGAAAATACAGAAAATCTGCAAGTGTCCTTTCCCTTCAATTTTCAGACTCATACTTGCCTGGAAGAAGAGTAGCATCTTTTAAGGGAATTTGGTGCCCAGCCTAAGAAACGATCTTGAGTGGAAGGCACTCTTTTACAATTCATGCAAAATCATGCTCTGAAATTCAATGCACAGATTTCTATAGAGAGCACATCCTACAGCAGATCAGCACATCACCCAGCATAGTCACTTGAGCACATATATATGCATAGATATTATTTTCTTACTTAACTCCAACAAAAGTTGGGTGAAATTAGCATATAACAAATCTTTGATTCTTTGTGTGTATTTCTACCTTTAGATTAAATATTACGTCTTTTTTTTTCAATTTTAAAATTTTATTTTAATTTACTCTTCTTCAAGGAAATTAATTCATATCCACAACTAATCTTGAAACAAGTCACCTGAATAAGGTAAGTAGATGACTGTAATCCAAGAATGCCATTTACCAGTCATAGGAGATTAAGGAGAATAGAGATTAAATTTGGAACTTCTTGGCCTTTAATGAAATTTAAATAAAGTGCTATTGTTCAAAAATGAACTCTGCTTATGATGATAAATCATCCACTTATTGGTTTGGTAATACCCCATTAGAATTTAGCGTGACCCTTACTCTCTGCCAGAGTTTTAGACATTTGTCTCAGTTCCCAGACCTGTGCAAAGCTAATGCCTGATCTCAATCACACCGGCACCAAACAAATAATTCCACTGAATAGAGCTGGGTGTGACCAAGCAACTCTAAACATCAATTCAGCTGTGTGTGCTCTTGCTTCAGGTGTAAACATCCCCACTCCTAATGATATCACAGGCACAGACATTTTACACCGTGTTCTTCTGCCTTTAGGGACGTACTCACTGTGAGCAAAGATAAGTGATCCTGGTCTTGCTTTGTCTGAGCTCCACACTGGGCAAAAACAATCCAGGTCAGGAGAAGTGTGGCCACACTAGTTCAGTGCTGCATCCAAGCTGCTGCAGGCAGTGTCACAGTGTCACACTAATACAGCATCTATGCAGGCTTTCAGACTCTAAAATTAGGGCAGAGATTTTGCATACAGCTGCCCATACAGAGGGATCCTATGGCTCTTCGAGTGCATCTCTGTTAATAAATTAAACAGAGAATGGGCAGAGGTGTGAAAGCAGCAATTTGGGCACTGCATTTCTACACTGACAGAGCAGTTCCTGCAATATTTTGATATGGGTAGTCTCTAAAATGACACCTAGGTACGATTTTGGAACTGTCACAGAGTTAAGACTGGTCCTAACAGCAATTTACAAGCAGTCGCCCGGTCTTGGGACTCAGGACAGTCTAGTAATTCATGGTCTGACCATGCCACCTCTGGTCACAGATCCGGGAAGCATACTCTACCACTGCTCCTGTTTACAAGAGATTTAACTCTTGATAGCACTCCACCCATGAATCATGAGTCTTAAAGCAGCCACATTCACATTTCTTTATCCTGCCAAAGTCGTAACATGATCTGAGAGTGGCTATGCAATAATCTGCTGGCTTTATACATGCAGAATTCACTTTGAGGCTCGAAGCTGGCTATTGCACTCTCTTTTCCCTGTTTTAAGGAGCTGATTTAACTCTCACTAATAAATATAGAAATAGTCTCATGAGTTTCATAGGAGGGAAATCATGTCTCAGACAACACAAAAAGTTGCATGGCCAAAGGAGTTCTTCAGAGGAAATACCCTTGCAGCTGACTCCAGTAGGAGTCAGCAAACCCTTGTTATATAGTTACAATGAATCAAAATCTAAACATGCACACAACGAATTGGACGCCTCACTTCACAGGTCAATATATTGACAGAAGCATTTTCATCTCTAATCTAGTTCAAAACATAGACATAATACACTTCTTTTCTTTTTAAACTTTTCTGTCCTAACCACAAATCTTTCCAGCTGAGTTAAGTGAACTGATAAATCTGTCTCTGTTGTTATTATACTCGATTGATTAGTTCTGCTTCAGATCACAAGAGCCGTACATGAAGAAGTACCTTCTTGATAACTAGAAGTAATCTGTTGTATGTTGAAAATAATACGAGGTGAAAATATAAAATTTTTATCAGATTCATTTCAAAAGTTGAACAGATTACATTTTCCAAGTTCAGATACAGTCATCACCATTAGGAAATGACTTCTCATCGTTCAGCATATCTTTTAAATTTTCCTACATTTTTTGCACTGTTAAGAGTTGAAAATGCTTTTTTACAGAGGACATCAAAGCCAAATTACTCGTAACCGTATCCTAGGTGGGATGGTGATCAAGAGTCAGTGAGTAAGCTCGGAGAATAATGAATTCAGTGACAGGGCAATCCTTTATCTGTTATATGGACAAAATTATGCTTTCCCGTGAAAACTTCCTGCTGGATATTTGATAAATTCAGGCATATGAGAACTGTGTCAGTAAAAGGACTCGTGCAACAGCTCTGATGTGTATGGCTGAAGTTTTCTCACGGGAATGCCACTACCTTAGAATTTGCTTCTATCTATGGAATCAAGTACTGTGAATGAAATGATCTTCATGGTATGCTGCAAAATCTATTTTTTCACCAGACTTTTCCACTGAGGAAGGTTTTGAAGACACTAGAGAGAACTGTAATAATATAGCAAAGAATTATTGTGGAGATGGGGCGAGGAAGAGAATGAGGTTTGTGATTAACTACCTGAAATGCCTTCACTTTCAGCATAACTGTACATTCTTTGGAAGCATTGAGGCATGGGCTCTTTTGGAGGCCTTTAAAAAATCCAAGCAAATAGAGAGGAATAAAACCATGGATGGGCTAGAGAAGTTTTTTTTTTGCTCACAGTTTTGTAGATTTCCAGCAGCAAAACTTGCACATATTTTCACTTGAAAGCAAAACTCTAGTGCTGTGATGAAAACTGGCCCTACTTCACTCCCAGTTTTCCATGTGCAGTATTCAGAGTCCCATTTATTGAAGCTTCCCAAACGCACAGCTGCAGAAGTAGCAGCTTTGAACAAAGCAAGAGTCTTTAAAACCTCAACTGGAGTCGTAATCATAGCATTATTTAGATTGGAAAAGACCTTTAATATGATTGAGTCCAACCATTAAACTGATACTGCCAAGTCCACCACTAAACCATGTCCCTAAATGCCACATCAACACGTCTTTTAAATACTTCCACAGATGGTGACAATGGACATTCCCTGGTTTTCTGGCTCTTTCCCTTCTCTTCGTACAAACCCGCTAAGCTAAGAGAGACAACATCATCCATCACCACTCTGTCATTCGCAGAGCACCATTTCTTCTGCTGAAGTCAGTCAAAGACCACATATGTACGTTTTTAATTCAGAATAGATTTTGCCAGAAGGTATATTTCTTTTCAAAAATGCTTCATAAGAAACATGTTGTGTTTTAGAAGAAAAGCTTAATTCTGCTGATTTTTGGGGATTATTTAAATTGTAAAGTTGGAGGAGTTTTCATGCCACTGTTTTATGTAGTTCTTTTTCTATATATTAAAACACTCCTTTTACAAGTAAGGGATATTACACAAATTGTCATTTTATAACATGAAGATAAATCACATGGAATCATGTAACAAACCCCAAAACATTACAAACACACTGAATGAAGTGTTGCTTTTCTCCTTTCATATGGGAAGGCAAGGTTAAAAATAGAGATTTCTTATTGAAAACACTGCATTTTCATAGAACAGAAATTTGTATTCTCTTATTTAACACTAAATACTCTAAATATGTTTACATGTCATCTAATTTTGCTTATTATTTTAATTTTCTTCTTATTTCAAATACATTTAGAAAATTTTAACTCTCAGAACCTTCCTAATGTCTTTATTTTGCCCTGTTCACTTCCTGCTGAGCAACAAGTGCACGTTTCAATTTCCTTCATCCAGTCCATCATTTTCACTTATTCGTCACCTTCTCAGTATTCCTGGGTACCACTGACACAACACAAAATGGCATTAAAATAATAAAAAAGGCTGAGTTACCAAGATATGAAATGTAATCCAGTATTTCTGAATGTTCAATAAAATTGTTCTTTTATTATTTTTCTGTTTTTCTGACAGAATGTCATCAAAACTTAAGCCATTGGGCAAGAATAATGTAGTTTAATACACCACTTTTTCAAAATAAATTGTTCTTTAATGACATTTTTCTCTCTTTTATAACCTAATAAAAACTTTGTTGATTTTTCAGGGCTAAGTGAACTTTCTGAAACGAATAGTCAAACAACAGAAGGAGCTCGAATGAGAGAATTCCTCCTAACAAGTAATAAAATGAACAGATGCTGATATCTATCTTTGCTACAGCTGCCTGATTGGATGTTGAGATGCTTTGTGGATGCTGGGAAGAGCTGTCACTAAAAGGAGCTTTGTTTGCAACAGGTCCTGATGTCAAAACATCTGTTTAATAATACACTAGAATCATGGAATACCACATTGGAGGGGACCTCAAGGATCATCTGATCCAACATTTCTTGGAAAAAACATGGTCAAGACAAGATGGCCCAGCATCCTGTCAAGCTGAATATTAACAATGTCCAGTGCTGGAGAATCCACCACTTTCCTGGAGAGTTTATTCCAATGCTTAATTGTTCTCATTGTAAAAAATTTTCCTCTTGTGACCAATTGGAATCTTGCCAGAAGTAGCTTGTGTCCATTAACCCTCATCTTTTTCATGTGACTTCTTGTGAAAAGGGAGCCTTCACATTCTTTATAGCTACTGTTTAAACTCTGGAACATGGTGACGAGGTCTCCCCTAAGCCTTCTTTTCTCAAGGCTGAACTAACCCAGTTCTCTCAGCCTTTCCTCATGGGTCAGTCTCTCCGGTCCTTTGAACACCTCTGGGCCCCTTCTCTGGGCCCTCTCCTGCCTGTCCACTTCTCTTTTTCTACAGTGGAGACTATACCTGAACACAGAATTCCAGGTGGGGTCTGACAAGCCCAGAGCAGAGTGGGATAATGGCTTCTTTATCTCTGCTGGTGATGTTCCTCTTGTCGCAGCCCAGCATCCTGCTGGCTTCCCTTGCAGCAGTCCCTTCTCGCTCGCTTGGAGCTGTTGTCCACCAGGACCTCCAGGTCGCTTCCTACTAGAACTAATCTAAAACTGTAGATGCATGTTTGTGAAGCATATGTGTTGTTTAGTATCTGGTTTCACTATGAAGAATCCAGATTTCCAACATTTTGAATTTTGTGACTAAGCACTTATGGTATATTGATGCAGCTGTGTTGAAGACAGATAAGGAGCTCATTTTAATTTCTAATATTTAGGCTAATATATAAACATTCATTCTTTTAGAGTCCAAAGACACTATTCTTCTTTTAAAATGTAAGATATCTGTCCATTTAAATTACATTTGTGATTCACTGACCTTCCAACTATGCATTATATCTGCGAGCAAGGAACCTATATTAAGAAATAGCACATTTTATATCTCTCAGAAAAAAGTCTATGAAACTCATTCATATTGTCAGGCTTAATGTAAGTGCTCACTTTCCAAGGTTTATTACTACTATTTCAACTTTGACGTTATGTCATATACAATACAATGTTTGGCTTTACAAAAGAAAACAAAAATCCACTCACTAGAAAGACATTTTGGAAAACTGCAGACATTTACAATACACTCATTTGTATTAGATTCTTATTGACTTGACTGTTCTGCAGAAACTTTGCCAAAGAGGAGGAACCTAACACAAGGCTCTTAGTTTCATCCAACACAAATTCCCTTTGAGTTTCTTACATTGCCATCCAACCTTAGGTGATGTGTCCTGAATTTGTAATGCTCATTGGACATAAGCCTTAGCCCTTGTGAAGACATCCATATGACTGTTGAGATGTATGCCGTTCGAAGTTGATACATTCATAAACTCTGCAGGTTTTGACTGCGTAGGAGATCAAGCGACTAAATTAATTACTATGTTACTTTATACTTTAAAACAGACCTAGCTGGCACAAAAGAAATCTATTACAAGTCAAATAACATGTTTTACAAGCCAGAGCTTGGCTTTTTTCACAGTTATTCCCAAGTTTGGGATCACGGTCGTTCAATAAATAATGAACAATTATTTACAAAATGTCTTTTCAGTCTGAAAAATTATTTGTCAATCTAACAACTTTTTATCACTTTGTACTATGTTTTTATGACTAATTTTAGAACACATCCTGCTCATAACAAGCTATGTTATGTTGTGGTTGCATAATATTTGCAGTCTTAGCATTCACAAAGCATAGAAGCCTTTTCATCCAATTGTGTAGATCTGGATTACGGATTTCAAGGGTAAAGCAATATTGTCCTCAGTGTTAGGAAGCCAAATTTTCCTTAGGGTAGAAAGAGTCCTTCTCTTTTATTGTTCTTGTTCATTCACAGAACATGGTGGGAAATCACAGTTCAGTTCTGACACTTCCAACTCTGTTCCATTCAGACCAATGAGACCAAATCCCTGTAATTCACCTCCATCACTGCACTGATCTGAACTTCTCAATCACTCCATTGTTTTCTCCACAAGATCTCTTCTTGCCCATTTCTTCTCATCTTTCAATCAGTTCTTTTGCTCATTCCTTCCCATTAGTTTTTTTCCTTCCTAGGAGGTGCACATTTGCTTTTTTGCACTCTTCCATGTAGTCAGTGGCATCTAATTCAGGGATGGACAAGTATAACTTTCTAAGGACCTTAGTTGCTTTAGAAATTGGCAGCTTTGCACATTCCACTCTTAAGCGTTTAAGGAAAGGCACGAGGGTGTGACAAGAAAAAGAAGAAGGGAAGGATGAAAAGACACCTCATGTGGTTTCTGCCAGCTTGGTTGTAGCTTTAGGATTTTGAAATTACATGTTTGTATTTGATTTGCTGGGTTTGATCTGTCAAGGTAATAGTAGAACAATATTTATGTACTGGTAATTAAGGTACTCTCCTTACCCCCTCTCCCCCATTCCCAGTAGCATAGCTATAGTTTATAGCCTCTCAGTATTTCCATTACAAAGTCCATTTTTCAGAGGTCAATAACTCAGTGATTTAAGACTACATCAGCTCAAAAGCAGATGTACAAGTTGTCAGAGACTCTTAATTCAATTTTTATTTCCATGATGGAAGGAAAACACTTGTTGGTTTGGACTTTTTTGTTTTGTTTTGTTAGGGTTTTTGGTAATGTATGAGATTTTGTTTCCTTTTTGAGCTAAAACTTGGCTTTTGCTCTGCAACTGAAATGTTGCAGCTAAATTGTAACTTACATGGGCTAAATATTTCAAGATTTTTTTAAAGTATAACTAAACATACAAAACTTCCAGATAAAGAGCACAGCTAGCAAGCAGTCAGTGCAAATGGTTTTTATCCCTTTTTAGACTGCAGAAAATGTTAGTCTTAGCTGTCACCCCACTGGTAAATATCATGCTATGAATTTTCCAAGCATGTTATGTAGAAAACAAGGCAAATAAAAGAGCTCTGAGTCTCAGCTTAGGCTGTTTGGTGCAGTTCCATCCAAGTGCTTGTCTTGTGTCAATCTGTGCCACTGGAAATTGTATTCCATGTAATAAATAGAAGTGAAGATGTTTCTGTCAAATTTTCATCCACAGCAGCTCTTTCCAGTTGCATTAGGGAACCATGAAGTCCTAAGCTCAAGTGGAAACATCACTGATTCCTAAGATATCTTACTATAATGAAGGTGTACTTTGTGTTGTTTTGCTTTTTAAAAAGGATTTATTTTGCCGCATCTGAAAAGATAATTCAAACCAGTAGTGTGGTTGCTTGTGGTTGCTTCACTCTCTGAAGGTTGGTCTCCCTTGATTCAGTGCATCTTTTTATGCCAAAATATTTTCGAGCACAATGTGGAAACAAGGGGCTGTAGCACAAAATCAGTGAGAGATGTGGTTTCTCTCTGTTGACAGAGAAAAAAATTGAAAAAACCTTGGCTGTAGTTTTATAACAAGTTTTCCAAGCAAGGAGAACGTCTTAGATCCATTTGAAGGACCCAGGTGAAGTACTTTTTCCCACTAACCCACACCACAGTGTGACAGTGAAAGACAAACAGGCACAGACAAGGAGAAAACTGACAGAATAAATTAATGTGTCCTGTCACAAATTTGTGATCAGCAGTTTCGCGTGTATGTTGTTGTATGTGGGATTATAAAGATGATATTAGGCAATAATAAACTACAGGGTACATTGAAATCATTAAATTGAAAGTGCTTCCATTGCATTCACTATTGCTTCTGGAAAAACAAGCCTAAAGAAAAAGCAACTCCTGGATAACTGAAAAACAAGAGCAGCACGAAGTGTAAATAATCAACCACTACATTTGTTCCCACTAACTGCTAGGAACAAGTTCATATATTTAATTCAGAACCAGTGCATACTGAAGTCACAGCCATTCTTTCCAAAAATTGTCTTAGTTGTACAAACAATGGAAGTCTGGAATTTTCTTTCCCAGCTAAGATTAGCCATTTTACTCAGTCATTTTGCACATGCACAGTCACCCAGAGGAAGGCCAGTGAGCATCACCTATCGTGTGCACCTGCTTCCTGAGCAACCTGAACGCTTTCCACTCCGTGCTTCCCCTGTGCAGCAAAGGGCCACAGGACTTCAGGCAGCTGGCTCCCTTCCTCAAAGCCCATCTGCACATTTTGGCATAGAATATGTTAATGCAGCATCAGCCAGCCTTGTCCTTTGGGATTTGTGGTGACTACAGAAGAAATGGAAATGCTGCAACGCACGTGAGCTTTGTGCAGCGCCGTGCAACACACAGTGATCCACTATAGTTTACCAAACCTTGGAATGCCCTGTGGTAGAAGGAGACTGTCACTGCCAGGTGTGATTTAGCCTTCATATGTTTTAATTTGAAAATTAGAAAGAAAATTTGTAGAAATGTGTATTCATAGTCCTCATAAAATTTAACTATAAATAGTCATGGATTAAAAAAAATAGTCAACAAAAATGGCTTCAATTTTCTCAGCACTCTGTTGGAAAACTTCTTTAATGCTTTCAAAAATGCCTTCTCATACTACAGAGTCATCAAAGGAAAATGCGAATAAAATCAATGAATAATAATTTTTCTAAATGCTAATGGGAAAATATCCTAATTAGCTCAAGTACTATTACTATTACTCAAGCAATATCTGTAATTGTATCACAGAATGCAAACTGTCCGACTTTAGTTGCAAAATCCCAGTGAAGTGTCAGAGCAAATTTTCAAAACAGAAAATATTTCTTTTGTATTTTGACAGAGTTAATTCATGTCAAATCATCGTGGGCAGGAATGTCCATCCTGCATAGGATTTTATTAGTCTTTATAGCTTATATTCATGCTGTGCAGACTATATAATTGTGGAAAGTATGAGCCTCCTCTGAAACTGCTAACCAAAACTATTTTTCACTTAGAATAAATTAATCTCACTCAGCATTAGTGTCTGAAAATGAATGTATATAATCTAGGGAGTTGTTTAGCCTTTTCTTCTACCCAGTGGACAGAAATAGAAACCCCAGTGTTCTTCATTTTAGCTGCATAATACCGTTCCTTCTGAAAGAATACATTTTTCTCTATCTGTAATGACTTCTCAACCAACCAGAGAGCTTAGATCAAGTGCTTAACTGCAAGGAAAGGAAAGTTAGGTGAAATTATTCAAAAGCATCTAATAATTTTTGTTTGTATGAACTTCACTCTTTTGATCACTAAGGAATATACTGGAATAAACTTGAAGAACAAACATATTCTCCACACTCCTAGTTCCATAACACAAACTAATGGCCAACCTGTAACTACTTCCTCACTTTTGTCCTACCTTCGTTATTCATGCAGATGAGTAACTATACTTTTGCAGTTGAAAACTTATTGTAGATGTCTAACAGCAACATCTCAGGTGTACCCCACATTTTATGCCAACTTGCCCACTCAAGTGATCACTTTGCCTGATAGGTCCAGGAAGCATGATGTTAATTTAAACGTCTAAATCAACGCAACATTAAATATAGTGGCTTGTCCCAGATACACTGGATGCACTGAATACAGATAATTTGCACATGCACAGTCACAGAGAGGTTTCTGTGTAACCAGCTCAGACCATCAGAAACTAATGAGTTTCTACTACCAAGATGACAGAGCAGTCAAATTTATGTCTTTAACATTAGCCTTAACCAGTAGAAAAGATAGTTCCATTCATGTACAAATTCAGTAGCTATATCACTTTCCTCAAAAATAATTGACTTAAAGCCAATTTTAAGGATATTGAATAATGCTGTTACCCAAATATGAAGAAAATTTTCAAATACGGTCTTTTTTATTATTTATTTCAACACAAACAATCCTGTGGGACACAAGATTTAAAAAATTCATTAAGAAACAAGGTCCGTCAAACTGTCTCTGAGCATGGGCAAAGATGCTTTGAAAGTCAGAGAAAACAGAGCAATTAGATGGCAAAATTTCGCCAATGTGCCTCCCCACCTTCCAGCAAGTTTTGGTTCAGTGATCTCATCACTCAGAGGCAGCAACCTTAGCTTTGAATGGACATTTAAATTGGCATTTCTATGTCAAGTCATGACACAGAAGATTCACCGAAGTTGTGCCAGAAGGTTGCTTTCTGCACACAGAATTCCACTACAGTATTTGTTTTGGCTGTTTACAAAAATATGTTAGTAGCAGTAAATGAGAGAGAGTTTGATACTAAAAACTCTGCCTGGGGCAAAGAATGCAAAGCAGAGCCTGACTCCAGGGATCATTTTCTGATTTATAATGTCTAAAACATTGCCCGTGGGAGAACATCCATTTCTGTAAATTCACATAAAACTTACTGAGGCTGTCCTAAACTATAATATAAAATTATAATATAGCTTAAAATCTCCTCAGGCACTAGGAGGTTTGTATAAACATAGGTTCTGACCTTTGGGCTATTGGGTAAAAGAAAGAAGAGGTTTATTCCAGGTTTTTGAGAGGAAGAGAGATGAAAGAGTGCATTTTAGTACCTGAGCAATACCTAACAATAAGATTAAAACTTACAAAACAGTAAGAACTTCTGTATAAATCCGTCAGTACATTTCAGCTTGAAATGTTTTGCCTCTTCAGTATCAGAAGCCAAGATCTGTTTTTTGCAGCAGCCAAGACAAAGCTTTGCAGAGTTTTTTGCAGTTAGATTGCAGGTACAAATTCTTGCTTTCATACTAATGTGCAAAGTCCTGGTCAAGATTTGGAACATTTTGTACTCAAATCTATAAATACACACATCAAGACCTTTCCTGTACCTTTTCCTGTTACAAAACTCTCTGTTCTTCAAACATAGGTTGTATTTCAAGGCTAATATAAGCAACAATATTCCTTCAATTTAACTGTTTTCTGTCTATTCTGTGCTGTGCAGCAACTGTCCTCTTACCTTGGAGCTGGCCGATCCTTTGAAAAGATAGGAAATGCAACATGTAGCACATCTCCCTTTTTCAAAATGGTCAATAAGTGGAACCAGTTGGTGCTGGGAATGCTAAGTCACTTGCCCTCAGTATGGAAATACGTATTTCTATGGAGGCCTGCAATATAAATTGAAGTGAGATAGTAGGAAAGTACAAAAGAGAGCCATTGCCTTCCACACAATCGTTGCTGCTTCTTAAAATTCTGGTGAAAACCCCATTTTTATCCTCAGCCCCACTAAATTGTTTGCAAGGTGTGTGGTGACCACAACTTCTCATGATGTTCACCATGTTCTTGTTGGTATCTTTTGTCCTTGAGATGGTTTCCTACACTTCTCAAGGCTCTGACTGCCAACTCTGTGATGAGGGCAGTACTTTTGTTACCAGCTTCTACCTGGAACAGCAGGGTCCTGAGTCCTGTTCTGGCTCTACAAAGTTACAGACACAATGCAAAACCTTTTCATGTTGGTCCAGCTGTACTTGGAAGGCAGAGCCTATCTGCAGAGCAAACCTGGCCACAGAGAACAAAATACCCAGAGCTATATTTTCAGCACTCACTACTCTCACATATGTCAGCTGCACATTCAAATCCCGTGGCAAGGACTCCCTAAGCCTATAAGATGCTTTACCCTTCTTCTTTACCCTTCTTCTGCACAGAACTGAGCAGTGGGCACTGAGAAATGTTCATCTTCTTTTGCACATCTGCCTGGTATATTGTCAGAGGTATCCCAGAAGGAATTCATATTACACACATTTTTATGGCAGTGCTCAGGGCTTCAAGCTTCATTTACATATGTGAAAATGTCCTGTGACTTCAATTCAGGTGTGAGTCTCTTCCAGTTGTGTTCACTTTGCAAGAATATAAATGACAATGCAATAAGCAGAATATAGGTGCTTTAAAGATGCAGAGTAAAACCAGGTTTGCTGAAAAATCAGCATCACTGCACCTCACTGACTAGATTAATATAAATAAAAAGTATATAATTTATTTCAATACCTAAAATTTTTACTCACCTTTCAGAGTAAAAAATTCTTGCACAGATTTAACCAACACTGATGATGACAATAATGGTTCCCATTTTACTGAAGATCAGTTTTAAATATTAAATGGTTGTTCTTCAAAAACAAAACAGAACCAAAAAACTTGAACAAACAAAAAAGCCAGTAGTTTTCCACGCACCATCTGGAGGAAAGAGGCTTTTGCAGTAATAATTATGTATGTCTTTATATTTGCATAACATTCTGTAACGGTACAATACTTAGCACATTAAGAAAACATTAATATAGTAATAATAAAAGAGCTGGAAAAATCAATGTGAATCAAAGCTCAATTAAAGAAATAAATTTTCATTAAAAATCTGACTGCTGAAAAAGTATAGGGAGATGGGGTCAAAGCCGAAAATGTAGCCACTTCAATTATATTTCAAATGGACTTGCTAATGAAGTGCACATACTTTAAATTATTACTACATGTTGCGCAAGTTACGGTAAAAATCATCTAGTACAAACATTTGTGTTTAATACTTGCATCACATTTTCCTAGAATTATCTTCTGGCTTTATGGCTTATCACATATTGTGTTTTTGCCTTTCTGTCATTGAGACTTGGCTAGACCAGAATAAATACTGTTCAGGTATCATTTCTTGTTTTCAAAATGTACAAATCTGTGTTTACGAGTCATAAGAAGCTACAAAATATGCATTTTTCAAATTAGCTATGAATAATAGAGTAGAAGATCTGGAACTCTGTGTTGGTTTTGTGTTCCTTCATTTGGAGTCATTAATAATGGTATTAGTTTTTCTCTTAATGACTATGATATTCTTCTGCATGAAAAATTATGTTCTCTATTATTACCTTGGATCTCCCTCAGATAATGATTTTTTTTTTCTTTTTTTTCTTTTTTTGTGGCTTACTGTGCTGATCATACCATCCTTGTCTTCTTTCTAGACCTTTTATTCTTCATTTAAAATTCTGGGATTTTTTATTCAAACTGAAAGCAATACTGCTGGGTTTTTTTTTCTGAACCTCCCTCCCCAGAGTACATATCCAGTCCTCACTGTCAAAAACCAATATCCACTGAAGCCAATGAAGTCTGCAGATTTCCAAGAGCTTTTTTACCTCACAGAGCAAAGCCCATTATTGATGTTGAACAATAAATGATAGTCACAGAGTGTGATCTTAGCCGTGTGGAAATCGATGGCAACTTTCAATAGTCTCCAGTTCATTTTGGATTTCAGAAACAGCATTTGTCTCTCTTTGCTTAACACAGGTGCTGCATTTCAAACACCTAAGAACACTGAAAGGTCCTCATCATATAAATGAAATACCTGGCTTTGCTCAAGGTCGAATCAGAGTTGCATCGCCAAAAACTGCTTGACTGGAGATAGAGTCTGCAGGTTTGCTGCACAATCAGTGATGGAGATTTCTGGATAGAAAGAGGAGCTATCCACAGGCAATATGGTTCATAGGGAGGGGAGACAGCAGTGCCAGGGAGCAAGAGGACTGGACACGGTTGTTAAAGGAGGTCACTGATTGTGATTTTAACACCCATTTTTTATCAAAACACACTGAATCACTTCATATGTAACTCTGGTCAATGAGATATTCTGTGAGATTTAGTAGCTGAGAACTTTATACATCTTTCAGGAAAAAGAATATATATTTGTCTATATTGGTTTAATATGTAGTTGCAAAACATCCCAGTCTTGAGTTGAGGCTGTGGTTGTTCCTGCGGCAGAGATATCCCATTCTAATCATAATCACTGTGCCACTGGCAGCAGATGAATGCAGAACTACAAGGTTCAGTTCCTTGTTGATTACCAGGCTTTCAGCTCATTGCTTCCTCTTCTGGAAAGCACGGAGATGCACAACCAGAATATTATTCTACAGTGAATAGGCAGATTTATTATGCAGAGCATGAATGTACTTTAGATTTTTGCTGCTGCTCAGCAAACATCCTTTAGGGCTATACAACTGGATATTAGGGAAAATGAAAAGTCAGCTCTTAGGAAACAGCCTGAGGAGTATTTGCAAACTTACAGTTATGTTTCGCAAGTACTTTGCAGCTGCTAAAAACAAATATGTTATGATGACCATTCAAAAGTTGCCAGCTGCATTAGAGTAGCACCTTTGCTGTACTTTGGTTCAATGTTTAAACATACTATTTTTGGCAACTTGTCTTCCCACACACACCCAGAAATATTAAATTTTGAGAGAAATGCCAATGTCTTAGATAGCTTTATCTACAGAAGATCATGGTTACTGTGGTAGATACACTCTAACAAGACTAAATGAGGACAACAGGGGACACTGAATATCTACTTAGGTTTCTAAGCTGTCTTAAAACACACATCACTTTTTTTTTGCTTCCATTACTACCAGTACATACCAGAGTAAAACCAGTTCAGATATGCCTATACATAGGTACATCCCCAGCTCTGAGTGCAGCACAGACTCATGCTGAGCATTATAACATCTACCTGTTCATCTTTGTACCTGACATGACAGCTGGTTCTGCTCACTGCAGTGGGGAATGCGTCTGGACTGTAATGTTGTCAGTGTCTGCACACAGATTCTATTTAATCATACCTGAAAGGTAGGCATGGAATCTTGCTGTTGCCAAGGAAACCATGACTTTTCTAGTAAATAAGGAATAGCCACAATCTGTTCCTCCTTATTGTCTAGCCATAATTTTGAATAATGGTGTGATCCTTTTCCAACAAGATGGACCAGTCTGGAGGGCAAAATGCAGCTGATCAAATTAACCAAAAAACAGCTCACAGCTCAAATGTGATCTTTGTTGAAATTGTATGTCCCTCAAAACCTGTTGTCACAACAAAGATTGTTCTTTGATGTGAGTGAATCAAGTGTTTGGTCCAAGAATAAATCCAGATTGTATAGAATCTATTAATTTTTTTGCTCACTTCGCTAGTCCCAAGTAGGATATTTATTGGACCTGCTTTTTAATTTATTTTAGTACAGTTTACTGTCAGTCATTATAGAGTCTGCAGTCCTTTTGGGGATATGTTCTTGAATATTTTATGCAATGTTGCATTTTGAATACCGTTCAAATTTGGCCAGTCATGTACATTAGGAAGGGTATTTGTCTTGTCTTTAAAATTCCAAGAATCTTGACAAAACATGACATTTTAAATCTTTGCAATATAACCTTCCTAAGGTGGACTGCATTTGAAAAATATGTGTGAGATTGATGTTGATGATTTATTCCTGAGCCTGAGCCAGCCACAATCATGAGGATGCTTTAATGTCAATCATCCTCTGCTTCCCTTGAACTTTAGGAACAGCTTCCATGTGAACTGGGAGTTCTCTCTCCTTTCCTTGATGGGGCTGCCTAGCAGCAAATCTGCTCACCACAGCTGCATTGCCAATGCATAAGGATGAAACATCACAGTTCCCCTGCCCCTTTGCTGGCACTCTCCCTTGCAGGTAAGATACAAACCAGAAACAATAAACTGCTTGTTAAATTATGAGAAAAGTTGTTAAATGCATAAAAGCACATGTAGTTAAATAAATTATAGCTTGTAATCAATTTGTCGGAGAGCAAAATGGCAAATCAAGGATTGAAGATTATTTGGAACCACTCACAGAACAATTACTCTGCACTAGTAGCACTGAACAAAGGAAATTATTGAGATGTTTCCTGTAAGACTTCTCAGCCACTGCATTGCAGGAACAACTTGGAGTATCACTAACACATAACAGCCTCTAATGCTTCCACAAATGAAATCTTGTAAAAGGCTACTATCATTAATCATTAGTTGTAAAGTGCAATCAAGCAATTTAACCTACAGAATCAGCCCACTGTAGCAGCCGCAGTATAGTTCAATCTCTGTAACAATGCATATTCAATTATCTAGCTCATCTTCTTCTGTCTTTATTATAATTGATAGTCACAAACTGCTTAACTGCAGCTCTCCATAAAAAGAAAAAGAAAATGAAAAGTTTGGCATGTGAGCATTCCTACCTGTAGGGCATATGAAAATGTCAATATGCAAGCTGTGTTTTCCAAATCAACTTTGGTTTTGTAACTGTTCTTAGTGCACTGCCTTAGGACAAGTCTGTAAACTTCCCTCCCTACCAGATGTGGCAGTTGTGCAGATGCCTACAAAGATGTCTGGAGTGTCACACTAACTGGTCCCAGAGTGTGGGTGCAGTCACTGGAGCTGGCTGCCAGCACCACCACATTTTTGGACTGGCCTCAATGTCTCTCTAATCAGGACTGCCTATTTTTCCTCAAGCCATGCTTGGGAACAGATCAGGGTTAATACAGACCAGGAACAATTTCCACAGACAGTTTGCATTCAACAGCCCTGTTTTGTAGCCTAAACATGCCCAGACCATGCTACAAAGCAAGTCCTGACATTTGCTGAGCTGTTTCATAGAGATGTAGCTGTGATGCACCCGTACAAAGCCTATGGTTTCAGAAGCAAGGTCAGTACTTTAAAAAGCAGGTATGCCACCGTGGGCCTGACTTCTTCATATGATTCAGATTGTATAGCAGTGATTAAACTATCTGAAGGCAAGTGGGATTTCCACTTCTGGGCAACATTACTTCTAGATAACTTCCTGAAGTACCAACTCACTACTGATGGACGTGAATTTGACTACTGTGGTTTCATGGATCTTCTAAATTCCAGCAACACAGAATGAAAGAATCTTACCTGGACATAGAGATATAAAAACATAAAATATAGAATCATAGAATCTTTAAAGCTGGAAAAGATCTCCAAGATCATCGAGTACAGGGGGAAATTCACTTCCCTGGTCCTGATGGCCACACTATTCCTGACACAGGCCAGGATGCCATTGGTTTTCTTGGCCACCTGGGCACAGTCCTGGGTCATATTGAGCTGGCTGTTGACCAACACCTCCAGGTCCTTTTCTGCTGGAGAGCTTTCCAGCCACTCTGCCCCAGACTATAGCGCTGCAAGGGGTTGCTGTGACCCAGAGGCAAGACTCGACAATTTGTCCTGCTGAATGAAATAATAGAGGGCATCTATTACTCTGTTATCACTGAAGGTAACATCCAACTGAGAATGGATGAACATCACTAACTTAGGGATGCCTAAAGAGAGTACAGGGTGAGAGCATGGAACATTTTCTTCCCCTCTGTATTTACTTTTCAGGTTCTAGCAAACAACAATTTAGGAATTTCTTGACCTGAAAATCACACTCAGACTCTCTTTTTTCTGAATTTCTGCTCTATGAGTTTGTTCAAAGTCTTTTTACAATTCATTATACTTTCAATTTCCAAAAAATCCCATGGCAATCCTACAAAATTCAATCCTCCATTGTGTGAAAAGAGTGCAAGGGATGAGGAACCAGGTTATACAAAAGGACTGGGAAATAAATAATGCATTCAATTTTGGTATTTCAGGAACATTTTTGAGTGCTGTGATATTTTAAAAAATAAATGGATGAGCAGAACTTTTGAACTCTGTACCTTGATTGTTAGAGCATTCAGACCCCTTTATGCTCTTAATACTTAGACTTACGGACATGACACTATTTGTCTTTCTTTTTTTTTTTCACCTTTATAAACCTATAACAACTTTAGTATTTTCAACATGTCAGGAAAATATACTGTTTATACTGATGGTGCTAATATTATCATGCTGTTCCATCTGTTGATTCAAACTTTTGATGATATTCTCATGAAGAATTTCCCTTTGGGGAATGTGCTGTATGCATTTAATTTGGTTTTTATGGTATGTTTTTGAATATTGAAAGACATGTGATTTCTTTTTTATAATCCAATAAGAACAAAACAATGTATTCGTGATGTGTTTGTTAATCAGGTATATAAAGACAGAACTTTATATTTGGATAATTTGCTGATTTGTAAACTTTTTTCCTCCCTTACCCTGTTGATGTAGTGGCATTTTGCAGAAAGAAATAGACTGTAAAAGAAATAAATCAAAATGTAGTTGAAATAGGTACCAAGATTATTTTTCTTTTTGTCTACTGCAACGAAAAAGGTTACATTGGGAAAATCAACTCTCAGAACAGTCTTTAGATTGCAAGAATGTCGTTGGACAAGAAAGTTTGCAAGATGTGCTTTCTGATGTGTTGAAAGAAAGTTTGCAGGATTTGGGCTGGTGAATTTTCTTCTGGGTTAGATAGAGTTTGACAGAGACCTCTTCAGAAACTGTGCATACTTATTTCCTGGACTGTTATTCCTAGAGATAACGATGCACCACTGCTTGATGGAAACCTGATCATAGATATTAAGTGACCTGTTCTGAAGAGGTAGCTTTACCAGAGTTTATCCTTTCCTGGCACACAAACCAAATTAGTTTGATATCTCAGGGGGAAAGCAAGGCAAGGTGAGGCAGAAAGTGGTATCAGATATATGGCTAAGACAGGTGAGATGAGTTACCTTCTGAACTGGTACACATTTTTTATTGAAGATAAAGAAATCTTAGCTGACTGGACAAACAGACTTTGTAAACAAAATCGTGCAGGGACTGCCTTTGGCAGTGAACCAACCAGGTGTGATTGGTTGGTATCTGTATCACTAAACTCTCCTACCTTCTCAAAGGGTTGGCTGTACTGAGTGCGTTAGCCCCAGACCATCCTAAACCCTAGACCACGCTAGACCTTCAGGGATGGACAAGACACTGAGCAACCCAGTTTGACCAGCAAATTAGACTGGCTAATCCCCAGAGGCACCTTCCAGGCCAAATCATTCTATGTGCCTATGATTATTTGGAAGACTACTCTGTCACATGGACCACACACCTGCCAGTGTGCATAGTAATAGCTTAATACAAGGGATCACATTGCATCAGCCTCAGGCTCTTTGGCTTGTGTAGGTCAAACTGTGGGCTATATATACAACAGGGGAACAAGAATGTTAAAAAATAAAAACCTGATCTTTTCTTGGTTGTACTTCTGATTTAAGTAAATACTATTTTCTGATCAAATCTACTGTCCTGAAATTTCTGAACATGCCCAGTAAAAGGAGCAATTTCCTTATTCCTCGGTATTGCAAACATTTCCCTGACAAATGGGGAAGATGTAACTCAGACTTCTAAGGTATAGCTGGCAAAAGATATGTTAGTAATAAAAAAATCTATTGATGTACTCTTGTAAGTTCAGATTACTATTGTAGCACTAATATTGCAGCGCTAAGACTTTATTATATTATGTTGTTGTATAGCTAGGTCTGGCAGTATGCCGTCTTAAACAAAGGGGAAAAAATAGTTGAGAAGAAGTCATGAAAGCATCATACATCCAGTTTTGTGAGTCTGAAGGTGCAGACTTCATCCATCTTGATCTCATCCAAGACAGCCTGAAGTTCAAAGTTAAAGTTTAACTAAATATCATGGCAGGAGTATTTGTCTTTACAATTGTAGCAGACTCACAGAGGCAACCTATGACTTACAATCTGGTTGGAAGACCAGTGCAATAAACATACATTGCATTCTACATGTTGCCACTGAAGTTAAAATAATTTCCCCCTGAAGTTTTAAGTGTAATTTCAACACATGTGGCTGCGTTCAGAACATCCAGCCTGCTCATGTTTTGATAGCAGCACATCCATGTCAGGATATGCAAGATCTACAGCAGGTCCTCAGGACTGCACACGGGGTTTTGCAGAACATGGAAGCTGTGGTTCTTCACAGCTGAACTGAGTAATGAGGGCTGCACACATGAACACAGCCACACAGCTGGCACCACTCCAGACATCCCTCTTATTTTTGGCAATACAACAATGGGACTTAAAATGAAGCTCCTCAGCATACCCAGCCTAAGGTGGAACTGAAACATTCCTATCAAATGGAAAGCAATGCAGCAGTGAGATGTATAGTGTTTATTTGAGCTTGATCTCAGTACAGGGAGGTATGAGGGGAAAAAGAGGGTGCTGAGACAGAGTTTGAGATGAGTATGGGATTTGTTCAGAGAAAAATAATAAAGAGTAAAGGTGATCATAATCTATCTTGCTCATTTTAATTATTTTTAAAATACTGCTTTTCTTGAGATGCACCACGATTTTTAGCTGCTGACTACTGCCACAGATAATGTGAATTTTTAAAGTAACTTATTAATATGAGCCTGAATAAGTACGGTTCTTAGAGCATTCATGAACTTTGGCTATATTTAATATTTAATCAAACTTTTATTGAAAAACATAGAGCCACCAAGATGGTCAGGGGGCTGAGCACTCCGCTTATGAAGGGAGGCTGAGGGAGCTTATTCAGTTTGGAGAAGAGATGGCTTTGGGAGACATAACAGCAAATTATCAGTAACTCGGAGATGGTTATGGAGCCAGACTGTTCGCAGTGGTGTATGGCAAGAGACCGAGACAAGTACCTCAAGAGTTGAACCAGGAAAGGTTCAGGCTGAATATAAGGAAAAAACATCCCACAAGGATAGTCAAGCATTGGTTCTAATGAGGTTATGCATCTTTGGAGATTTTCAAGACCTGACTGGATAAACACCTGAAGAATGTAGTCTGACCCCATAGCTGACCATGCTTTCAGCAGAAGGTTGGAATAGAGACTCCAGAAGATCCCTCCCAAACTGAATTATTCCATGTTGATATGATCTTGAACATCAATTTCCACAAAAGTGTATTATAAACCAGGAAAGTCTAAGAAATTATGTTAACGTTCTTGACATTATGAGCTCAAAACCATATCTAAAAAAAAAAAAAAAAAAAAATTCTAAGTGCTGTTACACTTTCTGCCAAAAATATCTTACATTAATTTTTCCCAAGTAATATCTTAGCAGCTGTAATTATGTCCCTGCTAGGAACATCCTGAAAAATCCATGGCACATCACTTTATTAGAGAGTGTGGATATGCTTTCCATTACTTAGCACTTTACTACATCGCACCTTAAGAAAGTCCCTAATTGTCTAACGTGGAGGGTAATTTTAAGGAAAAGACATTTAGCAAAATGAGCTGATATCAATTTCACTAATTAGATCTGAAAATAATCTCATAGGAAATGAAAAAATATCCTTAAAAACCCAACCCTGTAGCTGGAGTCTATGTGCATTTCTATTGGTAGGTTTTTGTTTTAAATGAGTGTTCTTTTATGAAGCCTTAAAACAACAGGTTCGAACAGTTTTAGTATAGAATCATTCCTGTTGAATCGCATAATCTTTAATTTATAAAACCTGGAGATAACTTTTAAGTTCTGCTGCACAAACAGAGCAAATGCATCAGCAATTGCTTTCTTTTCTCTCCGTTGAAACATAGTTCGGAAAACATCCTTTGACATAAAGAAAGCAAAAAATACAGACTTGGGTGGAGGAAAGGATGACTGGGGTCCAAGCATAACGAAAGTCTCAAGTCAAGTGAATATCCTTACTAGAAAAAATAATGGAACAGTAACTCAGCTAAACAATGGAAAAATGAAAATATAAGTTGCAAATTAAAAGAAATCTGAGGAGTGGGTGGAGGGGGAAAGCAGTAAATATTTTTTATTATACTTTTCTGATACAGAAATAGAAAAACCGTGTGTAATAAAAAAAAAATATTGCTTGTACCTGGGGGAAAAAGAAGCTGCAAGTGCTTGGATATAGGATACAACTATTGGCTTTTTGTCAGTAGTGCCCAACAACAAAGGAGTCTCAGGACATGGCAAGTCTGCAGCTTACCCAAAGCTTCTTCCCAGCCTCCAGCAATTTGTAACTCAGGGACTTCGTGAGCCAGCAAACCTTCTTTCTGTACCAATATATCCAGTAAATTTAATGGGATTTTCAAGATGTTTAATGAACCCATGTAAAACTTACCATCTATAATATCCCATGAGAAGGAATCAGCACCTAAACTATACACTGCATGAAGCAGTGTCTACTTTTGTTGGTTTTGAGCCCATCACCTGCTGGAATCAGCTGAATCTACTAAGTCTTTCTTAATTTTCTGCATGACACTCAGGATCTAGAAAATCTGAAGATACTTTTATTATATGCTTATCCCTGTCTCCCCCAGACAACTTCTTTCCAGTCTCAGTCTATGCTTTTAGTCATCTTTATGATCCTCTCTGGGTTTTTTTATATAGACATTCTGAGACAAGAAAACCAGATTATGTGTAGTATTTAAGATGTAATAATGTAATGTATTTCCACAGGGATAAAAGTTGCTGGTTTCTTCTCTATTCCTTTTCTAAAATACCTACTGATCCATTTGCTTGGCTGAATCTTAATGAGCATTAAGCTGACGTTTTCACAAAGTTGTTACAAAGTTAGATATTTTCTCCTAGTATCAATGTTCAACTTAAAGATCACCATTGTGGATGGTTTTTTTTTAAATCCTTAATTTTTTACAGATGAACAACTTTTCCATTGGCCTTGCCTTCACTCTGCCTCCTTTATGATGGCTGCTCAACAGAGGGAAGTATAAAGTAATGCAGGAATTTCTTTATGCTGGGTTTAGTCTCAGAGTGCATTGGTGAGATATATTCTTCAGACCTGTACAAGTAATATACAGGCAAGGTTAACAGTGAAGTGCTAAACCAAACTGATTAACAACTGCAAGGTTTGAAAGCCAGATGAAAGACCTCAGAAAGTTCCAAGGTAAGAAGAACAAAACCTTACTTTAATCTGCTATTATCAGGGAGTATTGAAGGATGAAAAATGCTGTGCTTGTCCTTAGGAACAGCTTTGGCTATAATCCAGAACTACAAACTATTAAGTTTTACTTCAGCATTGCGCAAATTGAAGGGGAAATGGAAATTAAGTTTGAGAGTATCTAGATGAACCTATGATACTGGCAACATTCTATTGCTCTCTATAAAGGAAACCCATACCTCCCTATTTTATTTTTTTATTATTCCATTTTTATTTTTTCAAGCAAGTTGGAAAAAATTAATTAAAACAAAACCTGATTATAGGAATTATAAGCTTTTAAAATTTTACAATATAGAATTTTACTATTCCTGGCATTAAGAAATTGTCCTGTATCTTACCAGAATTAATAAAAGGTTAAAACTGTAGTAACAGTTACATGAGAGGGAATAAAAACCTGATTTGTATTGGCTTTTACCTAACTTTTGCAAATAAAGCTTAGACTTTAATTTAGCAGTCCCTCTCCACTCAACAGAGCCAAATATGTACATTTAGATAATGATTTATAATATCCTAACCCAAATCTCTGATAGGTTAGAGGAACTGCTCTTTGTAAATACGTCTCTCATACTGATGGTAGATAGAGTTCAAAGGAGTTATTGAGACCAGTAAAGTAAATTTTACATAGTCAAATTCAGTGAGATGAATGCTCCTCTCTACAGAGACCCGGGGAAGCCACTGAGCAGAACCACCGGCATTGCACAAAACTCACATTGGACTGGCCTCAAATATGGGGTAGAGCTGCTGATTTGTTTGTGTTAAACCTACACAAGCCCACGAAAGCTGTCTTGTCTGGGAGGTATGGTTATGAACTGAAACAGATTTAGTTCTTCAAATGGAGATTTGATAACTGGATATACATGACTTTAGCATCTCCGACTGTCAAGGCATCCTTTCTGAAACAGGCTGTCGTCAGTCTTCTGTGACAGGAGAAAAATCAAGAGAAAAAAAAACCATCCTGAGCTGTGTGACCTTTGAGGAACGTCAGAGGTTTATGCCATCAGCAGATTCTCTGCCTCAATGAGTTATACACTCACCTGTGCTGCAATGCCAGGGATATTTCTGTTTAGTTGCTAATTCAGTTTAGGAATTATATAACAAAATCAATGCTCCCATTACTTGTAATGTGAGTTATTGACTTCTCCTTTACTTCAGATGATTCAAGTGAAAGAATTTCCCCATTGTAGAGGGAAAAAAAAAAAGGCAAACAAGATTAGACAGGTGTAGAAGGAGTGATACTGGTGCAGTGCTGTACTCTACTTGGAATGCAGTTTCTGGCTCTCAGTAACCTGGTCAAGTGGAAAGTTCCCTACCCATGGCAGAGAGATTGAAACTAGATGATCTTTAAGGTCTCTTCCAACACAAACCATTCTGTGATACTATGAAAACTATCAGCTAAGCTTATCCCCAAGCTGTCTTTTGTGTTGCTTGCAAAGATCTTGTAGATTTGGTCTTTTCACATCAGATCATTTATAAGTAGTAGGTTTATGTGGCATCCATTCATTTAGTCTGATTTTATTAGTGTTCTTTTTTTCTTATTTAAGAGTAACAACTAAAGATGCCCCTATAATCAAAGATTTCTTGACTTTGGTCTAAGCAGAATACAGAAACTAGTCTGAGGCCAGAGACAGCCAAATATCTAAGGAGAACATGGATAGCTGACCACATATATACCTATGTGCACAAGTGTCCCCATCTGCAACCTCGCTGCTCTGTGCCATGAGGAGCACAGAACACCAACTGACCACCCTTTGCAGGGCCACCTTCAGAGCCCTGCTCTGAGGAAGGTAAAGCAGGCAATTCAGCCCACACTGTCTGCACTCATCTCTCCCAAGACAGAATAAAGACTGGGAATTTGTGGAACCTTTCTTGGAGAGTTATTTAATGACAAACTCCTAAGCATACTTTGGAGACTAGATACCATTCTCGTTTTTGATAATGCACACCTTAAGATTAGCTGTGAACATTTTTCCTCTTGCTTTTTCTTCCTATAGGCCTTTGAAATTTGTAGAGTTGCACAAATTTTGAAGAGGAATAGGATATTGCTTCCCCATCCTGTCCCAACTTGAGGTCATTCCAAATTTCTCAAGATACCTAACTCAAATTTTTTAATAGTACCAAAGTCTAGAAGACAATGAACATTTCAGATTCAATCATCTGTTTTCTACTGTGTGGTTCCATTGACCTTCTACCTACTGGATATTTGGGCACTTAAAGCTGCTCCAAGTTCCCTGGTCAACACACAGAAAACTGAGAATACATTTCAAGACCAAGCTACCTAAAAGCTGGGTGCTTGGCAAGATACAGTTCAGGTTTTTTCTGGTTTGAGTATTCAGAAAAGAGCAGGCTATAAACCATCTTTAGATAGTTATTATATACATAGTCAGTAGTTCTCACTGACAGGGTTATTAATATTCCTAAAACAGTCTTTCACAATTATTGATAGGAGAATAGAAGAGTCCCTCCAGGGCCTTTTGGCAGCAAGCCAGATGGCAATGACTTGCTTAGAGCTGTAAATTTCTTAAAGGTTGAAAAAAAAAATTTATCATCAAATAAGACTTTGTTACCATGGAGTGTTTGGAGTTCAAAAATAAAAAAATAAAACTGTACTCCTATTTAGTTAGCAAGTGCTTTTTGCTGTGTAATTTTAAATGGAATTATCCATAACTAAATGCATGCCTAGTGCTTGCCAGTGAGAATCATATAATGTGAAGGTGTTGGAATGGACCTTAAAGACCATCCAGTCTCCCCTGCCATGGGCATGGACACCTCCTATTAGACCAGATTGCTCAAGGCCTTATCCAGCCTGGCTCTGAACACTGCCAGGGTTGGGAAACCCACAATCTCCTAAGGCAGCCTGTTCCAGTGTCTTACCACTCTCACAGTAAGAATTCTTCCTAATATCTAACTCAAATTTCCCCTCTTGCAATTTGTACCCATTGCTCCTTCTCCTATCACTATAGTTCCTGGCACAGAGCCCCTCTCTGGTTTCCTTGTGGGCACCTGCAGACACTGTAAAGTGCTGTGAGGTCTCCACTCAACCTTCCCTTCTCCAGGCAGAACAATGAGGACTGAATCTTCCCTAAGCTGACGATTTATTTTTACCATTAGCCCAGAAGAAATGAAAAAATCATTACTGAAAATCATTACTGATAAGATCTGTGAGACAGAGATGTAAATAATAGGCAGAATTACTCTTTCATGGTCCATTTTCAAAAGAGACAAGTGGCATAAGACGGCACTTACAATTTAGACTTTGTCTAGAACGTGGATTTCTCTTGTTAAGGCCTGGGTGAGCCTTAACCATTTGCCAACAATGGGAGCAAAAAAGCTAATACAGTCTTGTGAGTATATGCAGGAAAATAAGAAGTGGAAGTAGCAAGTCTAACTCTGTTTAGAGGCTGACACAGCTCTGATTGAAGTACTTGTTTTACATTTCATATCTGCAATTCAAGCAGGAAGTTGAGAAATTTGAGAAGGTTCAGGAACAAGTCACTCATATACATGACTAATGAGAAATTTAGCATCATTGACATGCAAAAGTTCAAAGAAAAGAAACAGAAATATGATTACTGAGAAGGCTCCCATCCAGAAAATACCTGCAAAATCTGGTGAAGGTGTTCAGCTGAAGCTATGTAAATTCAGGCATGATATTTTAGTAGTGAGGTTATTTAACAAAGTTATCAGGAGACATGGAGGACTTATGTTACTGAAAATTAAGGTAAACTTGGATGTGGTTTTCTAAATATATTCCATTTCAATCACAGATACCTGGGGATTTTTTTTCTTAAAGTATTATGGCGAATGTGAGAGATGATAATCTATATATTTCCCTTAGTGTCTAAAATCTGTGAACAAGCCTACTCTTCTGGAGCAGGGATGGGAGTGTGCTCAGAGAATTAAAGAAAAAAAAAGAGCTAATGGCAGAGAAACAAATTAAGTTTTAAAAAATCTCTGTTCTGTACACATGGCTTAAGTAAGCAAGCTATATCCTCACAGAAGTCATCAGCCAGGTTGTTTTAAAGGCTCACTTAATTTCAAACTGGATTGTGTTCTGCATGTTTGATCCGAGGTGTCCCACATCCACAGAGTGCACCTCAGCTGCTGAACCACTGTCAGTGTGACCTTCCCTTCCAAGTAGCACAGGTAGGGCTGGGATGGGAAAGAAGGATTGCAGAGCTCCAGGGTTAAATGGTTATATGGCTTCTGATGGCCTAGCAAAGTTCATGACAAAAGCAGAAAAGCAGAGACTGCTGCAGAAAAATCCCATAAGAAGACACTTCCCTGTACTGACATTTCACATAAATAAGAATATGGGAAAACTTGGCTAAACCTCTGCTTCAAATGTCCACAGCAATGATTTCAAGATTTCCAGCTATCAGGAGGAGACTGGCAAGCACCAGCAGGCTGGACATGCTGGCTTGGTGAGTTGCATTTGTTCTCAGGATACAAATGGTATCAGCCCAAGAGAGTTATGGATCTGCTGCTGTGGGGCTTTCATTACAACACAGGTTCCCAAGAACTTAATGTCTCTAAGGAAATGTTGCGTTTTCTAGCACTCATCTGGTACAAGAGGCATTGCCTACCTCCTCTATGCTCCGGCAAAGTCCTACGCCTAATTGCTAGATGTAGGCGGTTTTGGTAATACCCTTCAAATGCCAAAATGCTGATTTGAACATGAGAGCTGTTGGTTTCCATATTCAAGGATGTGGATGTGTTATACCAAAGAGCATGACACATGCATCTTGGTGGAATTCTTTCCCACTAGGAAATCTCTTGCCTTCTTTGAAATCTAGGAAGCTATGATACAACCTCTTTAGTTTTGAACTTAACCTCCCCTCAAGATGGACTTCAGCCTTGATAATTTGCCTGAGTAAAATTTATTTGCATCATGAACTTTCGTAACTGAAATCAGTAAGTTGCTTTCAGAAAGTCACCTGCCTCTTTGCACTAATCAAAAATGCAACTGAGTAAAAGAAATCTTACATTCCTCTTGATTTGAATAGTGCATGCCACACATTCTCATTTCAATTGAAATTTCTGAGTCACACAGCCTTAAAGCTCAAACAAAATTCACTAATACTAATCAGAAATCTGTGCATTTCTCCATAGAAGGTGCTCATTTTACTACCATTCCTCATAATCTGTAACAAGCAGAATATCAGCAAAATCAGAAGTAAAAAGAATTCCTTTCTGTTTTGCATGATCATAGCCAATAACTGACAGCTTCACCCGAATTAGTTTACTGCTTCTCCTTTTTAACACTGGAGCTTCTTTTGTCTCTGCCCTTCACATTCATTTTGATTGCTGTCTGGAAAATTTGCAGCATTCAAGATTGGTTTCTGATTATGGCAATTTGATTTTCCATATGCTTGGCTAATTGTGTCTTTCATTTCATACAGATCATTATGAGAACAGATGACAACAGAAATCAGTTCCTTCAGAAAAAATATTTTTTCAGTTCCAGAACTTCAAACGCATGAAAGCCTTCAGTATATTGTTGTATCTTTTTTTCAGAAGAATCTTTATAAATTTGTTTATTTATTTGTAAATTCTATCAAAAACGAAAATTTGCAAGAACTTAGCTGACTTACTGACTCAGCAACACACATCCCATTAAAAGCATATGTGATTGTGGAGAGGCCTACAAACATCTTAAACTTTAAGCAATTGTTCTGAAAATGAAAGCTCTTGTGCATCCAATATTTTCATAGAGTGCTCCTTTCTATGGCCTCCTAAATCTGATGCGCTAATTGTGGTCCCTTCAAACTAACAAGAGCTAACAGTGCCAAGAGAAGCTGCCTGGCCACATCGCTGGCCTCTCCCTGTGCCAGTACAAGTATTTTCGTGGCCTCTTAGTAAACCAGAATGGGGAAAGATCAAGACTGAATGTTCATTTGTTTGGGTTGGTGAGGGTTTTTTGATTAGTTGGATTTAATTCTATTTTCTGAGATCGCCTCTTCAAAACAGAGTTCTTGTACAGCTTGAAATGACTGAGAAACTGTAGAAAAACAATAGGAATAAAAAAAAAAAATTTCAAACTGCTGGATAGCAAATCAAACAATAAGTTGAACTGTAGCAGAGCATGCTCTTAAATTTTTGCCTGATTTAGCCTGGATCAGACTTTTGCTGGTTATTCCTTCTCTGGAACCTCACTAAGATCTAGACACCATCTCCACTTAAACGGAGATTCTATCATTTTGTCACCTACCATGAGCCCAATCATATACAGGTCTTAGCTGTGGTTATACCACGAAAATAAGTCATATTTTCTGTGTGTTTGTGAACTCACGCCAACTGGAGGTATCCAACACTTCTTGAAGACCATATTCAGAAGCTGGCTCTTCCATATCTCTCCTCATTATTGCAATGCTTCTTACTTCTTTTACATCCTTTCCTGAGAGTATCTACATAGTCTTGAATTAAGTATTTCTAAATAACATAAAAAGAAAAGTAGATTGTTATGCAGAAAAATGGCTAGCATGTGAAAATTTGGCAGAGGGTGGGGATAGAATGAGTCTTGTGTGTCTGTGGTATCCCAAAACCATTAACCTGTCATTTAGGACTCCCCTCCAGCCAATCAGGCAACTTATTAAAGACAATTTTTGTCCCACAATGCAGAAATTCCCAAGAAACAGATTCAAACTGATGAATCCAGAAGGACCAGGACAGAAAAAACAAGTCCAGAAACAGCATAAATACATGCAGAAGTGTTCCTGAGCTGGTGGATGAAAACATCCGTTTCATTTCCAGTTTCATACCAGTTTTCATATATCCAGGACACAATTACACATAGCTACACTCACCTTTACATATCAGCTAAGAGGACTTCTGATAAGTCACTCTCTAGGTCCATGATTTTAGCAAATTGAGGGATGTTGGCAGAGTGTTTCCGCTCAACTGCAACACTTAGTGCATCCTGTTGTTTTACAGGTGCATCCTATTGCTGCAGACCTGCAGGATTTCAGCCTGAAAACGATGTTTTGAGCAAGTTGTTGTCCCTCTTTGCCTGAGAGTAGCTTGAGGTAGAATTCAGTTTCTCTGTCTTTTAGTACCTGAAAAGTATGAAAGGATAAAGTCTACAATAAAGAAACATAGCTGATAAGCCAAGCATAGATTTATATTATCTCAAGTTCAATAACATGTCCCGGCTTTAAGGTATTCTGAATAAGCTATCAATCCTGGTCTGACTCGCCTTCCTCAGAAATCAACCAGAGCCACATCATTAAATCCTGTGGAAGAAGCAATAATCCAGAAATTAAACTTACAGAAAAAGTCGTCCTTGTTAGAGGGATCCAGCTGAAACTTGGTAACCAGCAGCGGCAGGGAAATTTGCACTAATTGAATATTCTACTTTGCCATGACCAAGACAGGGAGGATGCAATAGTCCGTGCCCGTCTACAGTGACATGTACATGTGACGGGCCTAGATCCATCACAAGAATAAAAGGTGTTGCAATTGCATAAAAAAATTTCTAAACCCACATTAATCCGCAGAAAGTATCTTCCATATGATAAGACGTATGCTCCATGATACGAATCTCAAAGAAACTGTACAGTCCACAGAAAATTGCCCCTTTCATCCAATTGCAAGAGAAGCATTGTTTTATACACGTTAGTGACTGTATTTTTAGCTTTATACTGAGCAACTGAATGTTTGTTTTTTCTATGCTGACTAATGCACCATGCTGCAGGATATTGGAGTCTAGTGGACCATGCAATTAGAATGCCAGAGCAATGGTAATATGCAATTTAGATATGAAATTTTGCATGAAATAACAAAACAATGTGCACTGGTTATGTTCCACTGCAAAATCTATGCCTAGCAGAAGCATAATTTCATGAAGCTAGATAAAAAATAAGAAAAAAATAGGAAGGGTAACACAACAAAGTGCTACACCAGTAATATTATATTGTTATCTAACAGTATCTGCTAACGAGAATGTAAAAATATAATTCCCTCCTATGATTCAGCCACCTTTAACATTAACTAGTGACACGACCACAGACAGGCCTAGCCTGTGCTTACCAAGTAGTTCTGTTCAAAAACTACCAGCTGAGAGAAGTGAATCATGCTGTAACCATATTCTATTTTTCCATGTTCAGATATGTCCTCCTCTGGAACTCGTACTTGTTATTGCCTCCAGGAAACCTTCCTAAATCTACCAGACCAGGGTGAAACTCTTCTAGATTATGTCAGTATCCAGTAATCAAGAATGAGACTGTTGATATGATTCTCCAGTGCACCAGATTTTTTTCACTGGATGTTGAATTGAGATGCCAAGATTGCATTGAAAACAGATTAAATATTAAATCAAGTTCCCTCTGGAAGGTAGAGACAATTTAAAGTAGGAAGACAGGTTCTCCTCTGAGGCATTCAAAGGCATGTACCCCTTGTCCTTTTACTATACTGGGAATTTTGGCTCATCTTAAACATTTAAATTAGACCCCATATTACATTATTGTTTAGAAATGTTAGTTCCACAGTTTACAGAGGTTAAAGATGGCTGGTACAGAATTCTTTGCATCTTAAAATTTAACTACATCATTTTGCATATATGACTTCTAATAATCTGACTTTGTTGACAGTTGTCAGGACTGTCTATTTGTCCCTTTCCTTTATAATTAGTAAAAGAAAATTTAGGCTGTAAAATCAAGATAACTGGCATGGAAATTTATACAGCTTTTTACAAAATCTGCTCTCTAACAGTAAAGTTTTTGGTGGATGTAGTAGCAATAAAATGAAGCCTTTTTTTTTTTTTTTTTTTTTAAGATATGATAAGTATCCTTGGGGCATACCCCTTACAAAAAGCTGCAGAATTTAAATTCAGTTTCTCTGGTCATTACAGACAGACTTGAAAAGCCAGATGTCAAGGCAGGTGCTCCACTCTATTTGATAGTAAGTTAATGACCCTTGAAATGCAGAAGCAGTATGTCAGCCCTAACAGTCCCCTTTGTAACAGCTCCCCCTTTCTGGCTTCTAACTTCCTGTGTCTCCACTGATTTTATTGAGATCATCAACTGAATGTGAGAGTGATATTGTTTTTCTGTTTAGATGAGCTAACATATCATGTTATATCATTTTAATGTTCACCATCTCTGGGTCTTCATGTCTCTGAAGCTTCAGTTCTATGAGTTTTTTTTCAAATCCAGAAAAATTATGTTGGTGCACTCCAAATAAACCTTATTTTCTATTAAATGTAGTTGTGCTGCTTCTGTTCTTGGTTATTAAAATTTTTCTTTTACAGCATATTTGTATGGTCTTCTATCTTTTCTGCCTTATGAGATGGAGAGGAATCTTTGGAAGGCTAAAGAGAGAATGCTAAAATTTCATTGCAGAATGCTGGACTAAATGCCGACTTTGACTCTCAATACAGAGTTGCAGGTGCAATTTTCTTTCTTAGCTTTTAAAACATCCATTTGGGTAAGACAATCATTCTCTTTTCAGGCTCCCTCAAGTGCCTCATCAGATGGTAGCAGTGTTTTATAGCCAGCAGTTGAAAGACATGGCACACACACTGCAGGGAATGAAAAGGATTTTAAAAACTGAGGCAGAGTTTTCTGAATGCTGTGCAGAGTCGTCAGTTGCAGTGACATTCTTTGCATATTTGAACACAGCATATCCCTAAATGTGGGATCATAGAATAAATAAGCCCTTAGTAGTAAAAGATAATCCTCAGCAAGTAAAAAAGTTTAACTGTTTGCTGGGTTTTTATCTACCTGAGCATTTATTTTTTGCTCTTAGGTGATGATTACTGAAATTTGGCCAGCTTTAGTATCAGCTAGATAAGTTTTCCTTGGTACATCTGTCACACTAATTATATTTTAGAAATGACCATAACACAAACGTTTAACCAAATCCGTGGAACTTTCAAAAACATCTGCCAAAACAAGCAATGTCTGCATCCAAGACACAGGACCTGCAGACCCAGGTCTTCTCACTAAATCAGATTTTGTGCAGGTTGCTACTGATGAAGTCAATGTCTTCTCCAGCCGTGGCCACCCATTCTTACTCCTTTTATTGGATCAGGTTTAGGCATCTGAGCCTGTGATGACTCAGATCAGCTTTCACTTTAAGTGTCTTTGGCCCATATAAGGATGATCTTTACGAGGTGCTTATGGTTCCTTCCACTGGCTCGTTATTCCACTTTATGAAATTAGCTGGTGTAACTGGATGAAATAGGCCCACTGACCATAACATGCTTTTTATCATTTCCATTCCATTGAAGACTCCTGCAACTTATTTACCAATACACTGATTTTGAGAAAAAATTGCAATATATAAATCAAGCTACTAAGAGGGAGGATATAATAAAATGGTGGGGAACAACTGAAAGAAAAAAAAAGAACCACATTATTTTGACTACAACCATAGTATTCTGGACATTTTTCTAATAACTGAGAATATTCCGAACAGGAAACTTCTTGGTATTTGTTCCTGTACCATCCTATATATACCATCCCATATATTCCTATATACCTATACTTCTGAAAAATCTCAGTTGTATTTTAAAACAGAAACAGATGTAAAATACCCTGGTGCATTTAAAATCCCAGCAGCTGGCATGTAGCATTAGCCCACGAGTCTTCCCCTCCGAAAACGTCCCTCTCCAGTGGCTGTGGGAGCACCCAGCTTGCTAAGAGGCACAGGGAGTCCAGGGCATACCTGGGGAACTGCCAGCACACATCTGATTTCCTTCTAATTGCATCTCAGCAGTCACCCACGTGGAAAACAGTTTATGTAAACTTGTCTCATGCAATTCTGTCATGTGGTAAACATTCCAGGAGTTACTTTTTAATTCAATTGACTCTGAGTGGAGAATACACAAAGGGATGATGCTGGGCAATCCAGATCCCCGCTGTAAACTTTTGCCAAGACAGTAATCCCAGTGGTAGAGCCTCCAAGGGGAAGGGGTGATGTGCGGCCTGAGCTCATCACCAAGGGCACATTGAACTGTGCAACAGGGCTCAGACTTCAAAACATTTGCTCCACAGAAAATTCCTAAATTACCCTTTATTCCACATCACTGAAGAAACATAAAAGTTTAATAAATATTGAAATTCAATTTTAAAATGTATTCTACATTAACATATTTGTTACAAGATAAAAAAAATATGAATCATTGTTCAGACCCAGAACAGGGAAAAACGGCCTCATTTGAGTGTTTTTAAATTTGAGTGGGAGCGCTTTAAAAGTGAAAATAATCTGCTTCTTATATTTATAATACTTTGTCCTTCAGCATTAGAACGAAATGAACATACTCCCGTGATAAGTTTACATTTTGCCAAGCTACTTTTCCTGATCAAAACAGTCTATTTGAATATGTTTTACCAGCTCCATTGTTATACTTTTAGCTACAAGATGAATCAAAATGGCAGCTATAGACTTTCTTTGCCATTGAAAGTTTACATAATTTTCCTTAAAGCCTAATCAAAAGTCAGATGAGAAGAGGTTCATTAAGAAAATATTCCATGGCAGTGCAATATTTCTGCTCAGCAAGACAGAAAGGAAAAGGGGCCATGACAAAAGGTTTTTCCCCTACCACAACACCTCCCCCCAAGCCTGTTCCCTATGTGAAAGTACATTTGTATAGTAGTTTGTTGTCTAGTGAAGGATTTTTTAGATTAATAACTTTCTGCTACCATAATGCGGCAAACAGATCAGGTTCCTGTCTAGTCCACATGTGACAGAAAATTCTGGACAATTCTCTTGTTTGGCAATTTACAGATTTCAGAACTTGTCTCCCTGGCTCCTGGCTGAAAGAAGCAGAAGAGCCCACTCTGGTCCAGACAGCTCATTTTGGAAACATTGGTTTCAGTTCTATTGCAAGTTCAATAACACATTATGTTTCAGTCCTGTATCTTTTCAGCAATAATAATACCAACCTCCCTTTATAACAGTGATCACAATAATGAAACCAGGTCTGGAGGCTGCTGCTGTAGAGAAGCCCACTGGCTGTCTGATCTCCATGAGACAGAATATCTCGTGCCTTATCTATTTTGGCAGCTACATTAGGGTATAATTTATTGGTATGTGACACGTAAGAGGGGAAATTCTGGAGATTTATTCTCACTTACACACAGACAGGATTATAAGTGCTTCCTCCTTTGCCTGCCCTCCTCTGCTTCCTAATTCCTCTCCAAAGCCATATTTCATGTTTTGAAAAAACATAAAGAAAAAAATTACTTCAGTTACCACTATCCTTTAAAGAGTGTGTGATCAAGCCACAATGCAGTTTCCCAGAATTTCTGCAGTGGCTTCACAAACTGATCCTTGCTAAAAAACAGCAGCTGGGGAAAAAAAAAAATCTATAGCAACATAATTGTGTAATCCTTCCTGGAGTATGCTAGAAAAATAAAATTGGCAGAAAGAGGTTGATCTTGGGACTCACAGAGAATTTGTGTCATGCCACAGCCACCCCTGAGGCTTGCTCCTGTCACTAATGGGTCTGTAATAAAGTGTCAGCTTTCAGCAAGGAGGGGTATTTGTATAACTTTTACTGAAGCAACAATTACCATCCAGGATAACATTACTGCTAGTTGTATTACAGTAGCTCTCGCAAATCCACACTGCCACTTACATTTCCAGATGAAGGGACACAGAAAGGTTATTGTGAGTTTGTATTTACAGTGCTGTGCTTCCTTTCAAATTTGGTTAGGAGGTTTTTGACCTTGAAGGTTTGGATTTAAGTGATGTACTGTATGGTATAAAGACATGTACTAGTAAATTAATTATGGTGGGTAGCAAGCACAGGTGTTGGAAATTGAGCATCCCTTTTCTGAAGTGTCTGGAGCAGACTTTTCACATCTTTTGCTCATGTCATGGAGCACCATCCCAAGAAACTCTTCGAAATAATTTGGAAATTAGCACTTGTTAGGAAATATTCCCAAGAGGTAGTCTGGATGGAGCCATACACCTCTGAGACTGGAAGAGCTAAATGATGTACATGTGGTCAATATGTGCCAGCTGGGTTCTGTGCCAAGAACAGGTCCTGACACTGTTATTTTACTAATATAGATGCGGCCAAAGAGAAATACTAATACAATTAGCAACAATTAGGTAATAGGTAAAGCCAATCCAAATACATTCATGTGAAAATGAACACAGTGATCTGAGTTACAAAACTCTTCTTGGAAAACTTTCTAATATCAGAAAACACCTGCATACACCAAACATTTCTCAGAATCTTTTATGTTGGAAAAGATCTCTAAGGTTATTGAGTCCAATTTTAGACTGATCACTACAACCATTTTATTGTACTGAGATGAAACAGGGCTTTAAGCACCCTACATTTCCACTTGAGTAATTGACAATCCAAACTTACTTGGATTTGGCAATCCAAACTTAGTTGTGCCTGATTAAATAAATTATGATTAATACTATGAGAGTCAACATTTCTCTGACAGTAATCAAAAATACCTATCCAAAATGAAAATACCTTCCCCGAGCTTCAGCTATCCCTTAAAGAGACCCTCACATGTGTTGGATATTCAATCTGGTTCAGCAGTATCCTGTATTTATCCAAGACAGGATGGCTATTGCTGCAAACATTTATGATTTAACTACCTTGTAATTTAAAAAGCTATCCTATATTTACATGACTTGAAAATGTGTTACGATGACTTAAAAGAGAATTGTAGGCTGTCATGAAAAAAGTCTAAAAAAAAATCAGTGTAAGAGGTTGTAATTCTTTCTCTAATACAGAGTAAACTTNAAACCTGTCAACCCACGACAGTTCTGCAATACACCGTAAACTTGTGATATTAAGAGAATGAAATGCAGACTTTTCACTTAGAATACAGTCTAGAAAACAGGTCTGGTTAAATCTTTTTAAGTGGAACTTTTAATCGAAATATCTACTGTACAGCTTTTTTATACTGTATATATATTTTAAGCCAAATTTATCCTTTTTTATGATCCAAAGTTTAATCAAAAGAGGTTCCCAGCTCTAAATCCCCTAAACTTCATGGTTTGCTGTCGCAAGAGGAAGGACATGACTCTGTGAATCACTGAATGCCACTAGCAGCTTTTTCTAACTGTGTTTCAGAAGCTGAAGGAGATTATGAAACAGCAAAATGAAGGAGATTATGATCAGTTGGTGTCTCTCAAAGTGTCCCATGACAATAATGGGACTCCAAAATCTCACTGCCTAATATCTTGCCTTGCCAATAGCTCTTCCCCAGCTCTTAGGTACCCTGAAGTCTTTCCAGCTCTGTCCCTCCCAGACATGCCACATATAATGTAGTGTCTGTCCATCTCCTCTTTTAACCTTGCAGCTCAAACCCTTCCCACCTACAGGGGACTGTAGTAGCCTCACTGTAATTACTTTCTGGTCATGTCATGGCTGTATTCAGTAGCATGTGAAAGGCAGAGGTCAGCTCACATCTTACAACACCCAGCATTAACTGGAGCAGTCTGTCCAGAGCCTGCCACTCCGTGTGACAAAATGCAGCAGGCTCAGGATCCATTTGATAATCTCAACAGTTTCTTTAGCAATTCCACCAGTCAATAAAAAAACCATGTATGATATAAGTGCTCAATCTTCATATCATGGGACAAATTAATATTCGTGCAGGGTTTCAGTTCAAATGCTCTCTCTGTAGCAGCCCTCAGCAGCATGTCTCATTAGTCTCAGTGAGTATATTATCTTTCTTAATTAGAAACTCAAACTTTTTAGTCATGGGAATTCAAGGGTTGCAAAAGAAGCAGAAATTTTGTGTGATTCACTTTAATTACAGATTTACACATTGGAATGGGAAATTGGAAGTAATAATCTTAGTCTAGCATTAGCTAGGTAGTCATGTCTCAGATGTACTGTGCACCACTCAGGGAACACAACTAGCCTAGGATAAACGTGAAATAAAAAATTCAGAGTGCAAGGGAATGGGTATTTAATCACCCAGTGGGACTATAAGTTAAGAGTTTTCTGAAACATTTGAAGATCTTCCCCTTCATGTGCAGGGTTTTGTCAAGGAACCGAATACCTTACCTGTGAGGTCAAGAGGAGAAATGCTCCAAATACAGGGGGTTCTGGTGAAATCTTGGAGCTCTTTAGTCAACAGCAAAACTCACACTGACATCAGGTTGTTCATAACCTTGTCCTGCTCAGGGCAGCAGAAGAAATTTGGCTCCTTCCAAGGGAAAGAGATTTCCCTTTACCTTCCTTACCTTTACGCACAAGCTCCAACCCCCTGTAGCCTCCTAGCAAAAATGATGGATTTGGATATTTCAAAAACTGTAGGTATTAATTTACATTTTGTAATTGTCTAATGTTGTGGCTTTTCTGTTGTGTTGTTGATATTAATATTAAATCTATTGTTCACTGGTTACTGATTAAATGTTCTTTATGAATCAATAAATCATTTTGATTGTGATTTGGTTTAACCAAATGAACTGAGCAGTTTTCCCCAGCAATGTTATTGCCAAATGTCATTAAGCTGGCACTGGTTTGAGGCCACTCGTGTCTATTTGCTACTCAGGTCCTCAGCAAAGAGAAGCTTCCCTCTCTTCCCAGGATGCAGGGTAGTGGCCTAATTTTAGAATTCAGTTGCTTGGGCTTGTCAATATAATAAACTCCTTGTTGTCTGATGTTGAGAACTTCTCCCTAAATACAGGAAGGCTATTTATTATTTTTTTTTCCTAGTGACACTAAAAATTTAATAATAATGTCAGTATGTTATATAGCAATGATGATTTTATTAAGACAGACAGAAATAATCAGTCTTTTTGACACATATAGTACAAGCAAAGAACTTCTATCCATCAAAGAATACAAAGGAAAAAACTATTCTGTGCTAAATTTACCTTAAATTTTGGTCCACTTAATGTCTTTCATCAATTTCTATTGTCTTAGTTTAACAGATGGAATCATAAATAATGCAATCTACATCAACTGCACTTATTTGCAATTAGAAATTTTTTTTGTTCTCTGTTTTATGAATATTTAATAAACTGTGTAACCTTGATGGAAGGAGTGCAGTTTAGGAGGCCATAATGAAAATGTAGAAAGTCTCGCTTTGAGAGCTCAACTTCTGGTTTAAATTAACATCCAGTAAACCTTTCTGCGCAATGCTCAGCTCATCAAGTCTAAGATTTTCCTTATCTAGAAGTGCATGGGCAATTTCAAAATATGTTTTCTACTTCAAAGGGACTAGGTGTTTTTTTTAAGCTTCTATTGACTATGACCTAAAATTCAGAGTACATATTTCAGGGTGTATGTTTTAAAAAACAAAGTTTAAAAAAAATGAAAAAGTTAGTCCTAAAGTATGTATTTAGGATATGTGATGCCAAAAATAAATATTATATACACCAGTAGCTATGAAAGCAGTGATTCACTTGAAAAGTTTTTGCTTCTTGATAGACAGCAACACCAATTGAATAGTTTTGTTTGATTTTCTTGTTTGCCACAGTAAATTTATTATAAAATACAGCATCGTGAGGGGGATGCTAGCACACTGCTAAACATTTATATTTACAGTCATTTAAAATACAGTAAAGAGAAACTGAAAGACTATTGTCAAAAAAAGAGAAAGAGAAGTACTTATGAGAGATATTCTTCTGGCAATAAGAAAAAACTTGTGACTGACCACTATTCAATCAAACTAACACATAATTCTGAAATATGCATGAGATACAGGGGAACAGATGCTCAAAATTAGGTAGTAAAATTTGTAGCAAAGGGCCTAGATTCTGGTGTGGGCAACAAAAGAAATCAAGAATTTGGTTTCTGACAGCCTTTCTTTTATGTACCACAAAAATACCACTACAGCTGCAAACACTGGGTTGTAATAGCTGCTTCAAACATAGCAGCTTCATTTGGAATTGGATTATTAAATTACTTGTTTGGTATTTGATCATAAAACAGTTTTGAGCTTGTTGCCATTTCTTCTGTTATTCTTATCAATGTTGACACAGGAAAATATTTATCTTTGATAAGAAAATGGAAATTATCTTGTGGAATATGAACATTACTGCTTAATATATGGGTTTCAATGTCTTCATAAGCAAGCTATTACTTTGTATTTCATTTCAGAGTTAAGACAAAATATAAACAGAAATAAGCTTGTTTCCCTGAAGCTGGAGCTGTTTTTAAGAATGTTCTGATACTGCAAAGACGGAAACAACACTTCAGATATTTGCACTGTAACTGTCTTCAATTAGTGTTTGATCAAAAAAAAAAAAAAAAAAGGGGAGAGTAGGAAAAACAATTGACTTGGCTGAGTGCCATTATATATTTTTCTTCCAAACAGAAAATTTTCCATAAGGAAAGAAATGATTATTCAAAGGGCAAAGAGAAATAGTACATCTCACAAAGCAATCACACACAGAAGGTGCTTTAGGAGAGGAAGAACAAGTTGTTAAAGCTCAAGCTGAAAAAGTCGAGAGCTGTGATTCACAGGTCCTGGGTTACCTCTCACTTTGACTCAGAGTCTGCACACAGAGCTGCTGACTTACACTGCTGTTACTGAAGGATGGTGACAGTGAGGAAGTCTCTGTTGCTGTGCATTTGAAACAGGACCTTTTACTTTGTTCTGCATTTGAAAGGTAAAACACTATCAACAAGGTAACGAAATCAAACCACCGGGGTACCATAAGCAGATACTTCATCCATTTCCAGCCTTCCTGTAGTCAAATGTGATAGTGGCCCTACATGCACAGAATTTACCTTTCCAGTGTAATTTGATATTCCATGAAAAAGTCTGAAGGGGTTATTAACCTATTCATTCTATTTTAATGAAAATAGCTTTCAAAAGAAACTGTCTTGAAAGGATAGGTTCTCTAACCTGCAGGCTGTATAAACAAGCCTCACTTTCTTCTGGGTTCAGTAAACCTATATATATCAGATATATAACAGTCTATAATAGACTAGTGCCTGAAATTTTTTTCGTAAAGCAGCATTTTAGCTGACTGATTACAGCTCAGTGGTTTGTTTTGTTTTGTTTTGTTTTCTCAAAAACACCATTAAACAATTTATACTCTTATAAGCTGTAAATTGTCATTAAAAAATTTTCCCTCCTGTGGCTGAGACTACAATAGTTTTCAAATAATCAGGTAATGGTTTTAAGGTTAGCTTCTTCTTTTACTGGCAAAATTCTAAAGGGAAAGAAAACAAATAAATACTTGCAACTTATTTCCTTTGAAGTTCTAACCACATTCCAGTAACACATTACAAATGACTACCATAATTCAAAGAGTACCAGTAAAATCAGTACGCGAGAAATAAATACTGTAGACAATTTAACTTAATGCTGCAAACAGGCAGTCTTTCTCAGCTTTTGTTTCTGTTGCAATCTGGAAAAACTGACATTAGCATCAATGTACATATGAAGTTTTCTGGCTATAAGGGCACAAAGAAGTTAAAGGTAATATCTCTTTGATTTTTATAGTATCAGAATAATTTTCTATGTCTTCAAGGCTAGTCAGAGTGGTCAGGTATAATAGTATGGGATCGCTAAGGTTGGAAAAGACCTCTGAGATCATCAAGCCCAACCACTAACCCAGCACTGTCAGGTGCACTGCTAAACCATGTCCCTAAGCCCACCATGGCTGAAGCTTGCAGAGCCAACGTGAGCCAGCTCAGCATTATTCAACTGCAGGAGCTCGGAGAGAACAAGATGGACTTTATGTCCTGAGCTGGTTTCAGTACACCCACAGCTGGGCTGCTGCTGTGCCTGATTGAGTCACTCCAGCCACGGGGCTCTCTAACTCACGTGGGACACAGGAGCACCCCCAGGCCCTGAGCAGAGCAGCTGATTCAGCCTGTTCTGCACCCTTGTAGCCCATGACACTGACCCAGGCACAGCACTGGCGAGCCTCCACCACCCTGCAAGACTCCCTGCTTTTCTCACACCCTGTGCTACCAAGCCGGCATGAGTGGAACTGACTCCCTGATCTTTCACAGGAGCTGATGGTGCTCTCACAGCTGTCAACTTCTCAAAAGCCCCCAGGAGCAACAGTGAATATACTACTTTTGATGTGCTCTTTCCTGCAGAGGTGGCAAATGCCAAAACCATTTTACCCAATATTCCTACTGAACACAGCAGTGTGATTCCCATTAGTTTCAATCAGTACATTTGCAACACTGGACAGGCACACTTTGTGAGATGGCCATGGACCTATTCAACTTATTAGAGAAGTCCATAGTTTTTTCCCGGCCCTTAAATTCAGATTTCCTTTCAAAACAAACTAGGACACACTGGTCTATGGTCACACTCAGGTCTCATCCTCACAGATGGTTGGAATGGCCCAGGTTGCAAAGCTGAGCACCAGAGCCCACTGCAAAACTATGAGGCATATCTACCCAACTTATCTGACACGGTCAAAGGGCTCTTGGCATTGCTTACAGTAAAAACTACGATTTCTGGACAAAGGCTTGCAAGCTGGTGGTGAATGTCACTCTTGTTACTACAGTTTTCATGTATCATGGTCAATCTCTGCTATTTTTGGTCACTTCAGCACTAAGGGTGGATAGGATGCTGGATAGGCCAAGTGGACATTAATTAGGTAAGTTAAGAAAATGAGAAGTCTAATATTTACTTAGAAATTGCAAGTTTCTAAAACAAGTGCACTAAAGTAAGTGCATAGAACCTTAGGATGGCATAAAATTACCACAAGATTTACTTTGTAAGTTTTTGTAGGGCATGAACTGGAAACTGCCGTAAAAGCAGTACAGAGAGGACCAGCCAACTAAGTAAGTCATGCTGACAGGGCTAATGCAATAACGCTTTTCAAACTGTACAAACATTTGGAATAAAAATGGTCTATTCCGTTCCTTTAAGCACAGCATGTTTTGCTCTACAAATAACTTGAGCTTTGATTTAGCAGAGCATTCAGCCATGTTCTTGCCTCTGAGCACACAGTTGAACTCTACTTGCCACATACTAGATTTATTATGCTGCAGGTCTGGAAATTCATGGCATTTGACACTGAAATAGAAAGCTTTCCTTTGCTCTTGAGAAGTCTATCACCAATCCATCCATCAAGCAAGTTGTTTAACTTTTTTTTTTTTTTTTTTTTTCACTGATTGAGAAAGATGTACTTCTAGGGGTAATAAAACCTAGGAAGTAGGAATGAGCAACTCCAATAAAATAAAGTCAATTGTATACCAAGGTTATGGCTTGGCAAAAACTATTTCAAATTCATGAATTCAGTACTCCTCTACTTTGGTCTGTGCAGACGATGTTGCAGGTTGCCAATGTGGTTCAATCAATGCCAGCAAAGATTTTTATGTATAAATCTGGGGACCAAAGCAGAGCAGAAACCAGACATTTTCCAGGAGGCAAAATGTTTCCTGATCCTATAGTGCAAAGTGCAAGGAGGAACAGGGATAAAGAAAAATTAACATCATAAGCTGAACAAGCCCTAGAAACTTATTCTGGGAAAAGAAGGGGGGATTTGGGGGCTAGTTTTGACTAAAAAGACCCTATAAGAGTGTACTCCGCTAAGATACTCTATTGATTTATTCACAGTGAGTTCAGATGAAAAGAGACTTAGCATTTCTTTCCCAATTAACATCAAAGAATCATCCTGAACAATTGGCACAACCCTTACATTTCTGCATTTTTGGTTAAGTGTTTAGATCAAAAGCAATCATTTTAAAGACCTCTGACTATGTTCTTGTTCCTTATCCTTCTCTGTCTCTGAACTGACTGCACAAAACCTCCGCATTTAGGTTTATAATCAATAGATTTATATTTAAATCACTTTTGCCCTCCCTAGTCTCATTGCATTTTAATATTTTAAAACTATTAAATTGATCATGGTGGAATCTCTCATCATAAAATACTCATTACTTTAAATACATGTGTTTCATTTAGCATTTTAGAGCAATCTCCATCTGCTGATTTTTCACTGGTATCTTTTTTCATTATCTCCATGCCTTTCCCTGCAGCCTATTGTATAACCTTCTAGCGTACTTGAAGAACAAAAAATGCCCTAGGTTTTTATTTCACACCCCTTATTGAAAATAGTGCCATTAGCTGTCCAGATTGTCCTTCACTAAGCCTTTTTACTACAAGTTATGAAGCACTTCACTAATAAAATTAACATTATGACTAAATGCTACATTCTATGCCATACCATTACTCTGTCTCATAAATCTGGTCTTCTTTTGAACATCCATAAATCTCTTCAATCTCACTGAAAATAATGGCAGGTCAGAATTCCATACTATTTACTTGCCTTCTAAGATTGGCATTTTCTAAAATTTCTTGAATCAAATATGATACATAACACAGTTCAGTACCCCAACTGATGAAAGATTAAAGAGTAGTAGTTGTTCTAGAACAAGCTGTCCTGTCTACTGAGTCTCTCAGTACCTGAAAGCTGTTGATCAGGGTTCTGAGAAGTAACACAGGTCACTAAGCAAGACATATTTAGCACGAGAAATTACAGCCAACAGTGGATTTAATACTGTCTGTGTTACCAAAGCAGATTAAATTTGAAGACAGACTGCAGTTGCCCGTGATTCTTTTCTTTCCCTGCAGCTCTTCTCATTTTGAAGCACTAATCAAATGGCAAACCCTTTTAAGCATTTTTGCACTAGGAGGAGGAAAGCTTCGTGTACCATAAACAGTATGCCTATCCCAAATTTAATCTTCTGGCCTGTTCCTTTGCTATTTTAGAAAGACATCATAACTACAGGCATGCTTTTTAGTTTTCAAAGGCTTTGATTTGAGTATGAGATTAATAGTTTGGGGAGTTTTAATCAGTGAAAAACAGAGTTGGGGGAATTAAATCATGTTCATAAATACTGACAGAGAAAGCAGAGATTATTACACTAGAACTTAACCTCAGTCTTAAAAATAAATCTGTGCCAAATGTCAGTGCGAAGACTGAATATAATGTAAGTCAACCTTAATGTGGTTGACTGACCTGGCATTACTCCACGGGTGACAATTGTGTATTACAGATCAGGCTGGGAAACTTACTTGTTTCTCGCTTTAAAAAGAAAATTGTTCATTTATCACACTGAAAATTCTTTATGGTTTAAACTTTCCAGCTAACCGAGGTTTTATCATGTTGAATCTGTCTAGACTATCCTAAGTGCCATTGCCAGCAAAATTGACATGATTATTTTCCTATGTATCCTGAAGTTATTTTTAAAATGTTTTCAGTAAGACAGGTCAATTATTTCTGGAACAACATCAGGGACTGCACTGTCTTCTTGGTGGTTCTCCCAGGCTCTCTGCAGTCCTGGAACTGAAGCAGAAGTTTGAACGATGGTCTACTCATATTTTTGACAGATGCAGTTCATTTGATACATTAACAAATATTTTGGGATTGGTAGTCTATTTAAGGCAGTTGCTCTTAAATTATCATAATTTATCTTTGATTGTCACACAGTGTTATCAACAGTCTGGAAACGTGTCCTGGCCTATGAATTAAAGCTAAGATAACCACTGACCCTTTGACTCTGTCTTTAGACTAAGACTTCAAGACATTTTCACCATTAAATTGCCGGTTTATCTCCACTGGTGCAGTGAGATGGGCAGTGTTGGAATGGGATTTCTTCTGCCTAACTTAGCTACTTGAATTTAGACACCTAGTGAAATCCAGTCACCTAGTTCTCTCTAAAACTACTACATAGAGTTCAGAAACTCCAGGGAGCAACCAACTGCTTCCCAATGCACTTGAGCTCACTGGTACGCCAAGTTATCTTGTGGAGGCACATGCCTAGCTTAGGCTGAACACCTGACTTTGAAGCACTGTTTTATGTGAGATTAATCATTTCCCTAATGGAGAATGTCCTCCTGAACTTCAAATGCTACAGCTAAAAAATTTAAAGACATAATAGACAATCCCATAAAGATACTTGCACTTGCTGTGCTGCAGTACCTCACTTTCCACTGGCTTTCCCGCAAACAGAATGTACAGGTTTGATGGACACTTCTGTTTTTTCTTCTGTGTGTTTGTTTAAGTAGCTAACTGAAAGTCGATCTCATCGCCTACAAGATGGAGTTTACACAAAGCAGAATGCTGAGGCTCACAAGAAAGTAAAATACTGGCCTGACTGTAAGACCTGATGAGCCCAAAGAAATTCAAGCCTTTCATTCTATAAGACAGCAAAGGTTGGCAACACAGCATCATACACACCTGGGATTTTGTTTTTTCTGTTAATGTTCTACAAAGAAACATTTTAAAGTAATAACACCTCTATTTATTTTCTTCTCTTAAAAACAAACTTCTGGTCATTTGACATGAGTTTATTTCAAACTGATGTCTCCTAAACAAATGGGATTAGTGCTCACATCTGTACACATTAGACGCCTTTAAATGTGCTGCACGAACAGAACAGGCTGACATAGCCCACTTGGGTACTTGTGAGAAGTGACTGGAGATGTTAAAGGACATATTTATCATCCTCTAGTCCTATTATTTAAACAGTCTTTGCTCTTACATATCAACCAGGTTCAACAGGTTAGCATGATAGAAATGTTAGACATCTCTTGTAAGCCCTGCAGAGCACAGGAGGAAAATGTCTCTTTAACTGCAGTGCTGAAATCGGGGCCTCAGCAAATTTAAATGCAAGAAAATATGCAGATGAGAGAGAATTCACACAAACTGGGTGCAACATGATTTTATTGAGTGGTTATCTCTATAGAGACCTTTAGAGGAGACTGTGATGTTACTTATTTCATAGGAACACTAAACATTCAACAATACTTTCAGTCCTAAATTAATATTTTCTCTGAAATCCCTGAACATACTCTTTCTTCTCCCCATCATCCCAAAATATGGAATATTAGTCATGTGCTGGTGGCTCTGCCCTGCCTCTGACTCAAATGCTTGCCTTGGTGTATGTGAAAACAGAGCAACTATCCTAAAAGTAAAGTATTATTTAGTATTTAACTAAGCCTTTATGGAAGACTGCTCATTGGAGTGCAACACGAATTAAAATATGTCTCACCTTCTACTCCTCGAACCTGCTCTTCTCTGCATCTTCAGCCAAAATTTTTGGCAAGCTGTTTGGGACTTTTGGACAATATTTGTGTGGAGCAAGCCACTACAGGACAGCCCTGCTCCACGCAGCCATGTTTTGACAAGAGCAAGCTTCTTCCATGTGCCAGGTAACACCTTCAGAGCCCTCCACGTGCATAGCCCCAGTTATGCAAGCTGTGCCTGCCACTAGCCTCCAGTCCTGTCTCTCTTGCTGGAATTCCCAATGCGTTTGGCACAGCATGCCTTCCCTTGTCCATCACCTTCATCTTCACCCTTGGACTCCAAGAATGAAGCCTCCCCTGGCCCCTGGGGCACCCTCCCTTCCCTGCTCATTGCAATGAGGATATGAGTCTGCAAGGATCCCCATAATATTTTCTGCGACTCATTTTCTTGCTATTCTCTCCTTTTTTCCTTCCTTTTCTTTGGGAAAACTGAGATGCAGAAGTTCAGCATAAATAAAATAATCTTGTTCTACAGCAAACAAATCAATCAAGCAGTTACTGCCACCAAACATGTCAATGTGGCACGTACAGTTTTTGTTAATGGTAGGGACAAATACAGCTGTTTGGGAATGGCTTTGCATCAGGCCTGGAGAAATGCTAAGCAAAATATCTACAGAGATAAAGGAAAGAAGGAACACCTGTGCTCTCTGGATCACCAGTAAAGTATCCCAGATTACAGCATTCACTGCAGGACAAATGAAGAGCCCAAGGGTCAAACAAAAGGGAGTCTTCCCAAGCTTCTTTCTGGGAAGGGCCTTTAATAGTTGCACACATATCCAAGTCTGGCTGACTGCTGCTTCAGCCGCCCAACAGGAATGTTTATGGAAACTAAAAGAGGCCAAAGTATGAGGAGTGAGGGATGTTCAGTCAGTCTGTTAAGCACCAAAATGTTCCCCTGCAGTTCTGCAGAAATGGAACAAAAATGGCACTTATTGCCTTTGACATATGCCCAGGCAGGGTGCTAAAAGAGAACACATAGCAGAGATTTCAGATACTTCTGTCAGGAAAGAGAAAATTAAGAATACAAAACCTGCTCTCTGCTACCACTAACCAGTGCTCTATGATAGTTATTTCAGTTAAAGTCTCTTGTCTTTTCCTGCCCCTGGCAATCAGATTGTATCAGCAAAGAAAATAATGAAAAAGAAAAGGTATATTATATATTGTTTTTATATAAACAATAAATTATATATTATATATATATAAATTATATATTGTTTTTTTCTATACAGAAGTATCTGACATTTTAACTGCTTCTGTGAGGAGCAGAAGACTCAATAAAAGTCTCAGGTTTACACAATCTTAAAAAAGCACCAAATGCATTAAATTTTTCAGCAAAACTTGGACAGTACTCTCAGGCTAGAGATTGACTGATAATGTACTGGGAATGGAAAAGAATCACCTTTACTAACCAGAGCTTTTCTCTGAGAAGGAAGGGTGTGTTTTTATCAATTGCTATTCAGTGCTGTAGATCAGTATAAGTGTTGTAGTTGAAACCATCATGGAATTATCTACCCAAAATATAACTATGTAAGATAGTCATTCTCTGGGTGGGGATTTTCACACGTTGAGAGACGTTTAGGCTCCCAGCACAGTATTTAGTCTACAGAAGTATCCATCTGACCTAAGATAACGAAGCCTAAACACAGCTGAGCAGTGCCACCTCACCCACTGTGAGGGTATCCAGGACAGGCAAACTCCCCTAGGTCTCATGCATTTCTGCCAGCCCTTAGAGGACATTTTGGAAGATGAACACATCTCAAATGGCAGCTGGTACCTAAATTTAGGCACCTTTCTTATTTAGGATGAGCAGGACAGATTTCCGGGCTTCACTGAGAGTATTGGCTGGGTGTCCACTGACCACTCAACACCAGCTCACATGCAAGCACCCACACAGAAATACCTGAGGTCAGATAATTATTCCAAAGCTAAATCCCACCCCAATATTAGATCACATCAAAACCCCATAGTTCATAGCAGGAACTGCACCTTAGATTCAGGTCAAGAGTAGCTGTGGCTCTTGAGTATTCTTGCTGTAATACTCTTTTCATTTTGATTGAGTTAATCTGCCTCCACGGCCTGCCAGGAGGAGAGCTGAGCTTTAGGGCCCACACTTCAACATGAACACCATCAAGGAGAGTGGTATTTTTGCTGCTTTTCTAGCTTTCATAACACAGTACTTGAGAATCCTGGAGTCCTTTTTTACTGACATTTTCTTTAGAGGCTGCCTGCAAGGGAGCAGCTACTGGTTTTATTCCATTTTGGAGAAAAGTGAGCAGCTCAAGGGTCATATTTTGAAGGTAACACCATCACTGTGGACGTGCATAGCCCAAGTGAGATTTTTAAAGCACCTCAGACTCTAATTTCAGATGAAAAATTAGGCTCTTTGTGTCTAAGTGCTTCTGCAAATCCCACTAGGGTCCCATTTGCTGATTCATTGCTTAACTTGCTTGTAAATTCTGCTATGGCTTGTTCAAGGTGACATATAACTTTTGGATGCTACTTTTCATCTTGTTCTCTCCTCAGTTCACTTTGGTTTTGGTCACTAATCTTTTTTGTCCCTGACCCCAAACCCAAACTCATTTCTAAGGTCCATCTGGCATGAATGCATCAGGGTGGGATGGGGTCTGGATGGTCAGTTCATCTGCTGTTTTCCTTTGAGTACAGCAAGACCCAAGGGGCTCTTCCTCATAGCCCTGCACTCACTTTGTATTTTTGCTATTAAAAATCTTCCCACAGTCTTAGTACTGTGCTATGGGTTATTTATATTTGAGTTAGCCACTTAAACACACCCAATGAAACAGGTACCACAACCCTTCTAGGTAGCTGCTGTACCACAGTTCCACCAGAAAGCTAAGAAAAAAATGTTTATTAATATCCAGCATAAATATTTGCTGCAGATATAAACAATTCCTGTTTTCTTCTAGCAATAGGATACTTGGAAAATAATTTATCATTGTCTCCTTTCTAATCACTTTTTCCAGACATAGAAACAGCGAAGAACAATTTTTTCTCATAAGAAAATAAATCCATTTCCTCATAGTTGTAAGCTGATTTCTCTGTACAAGCAAAGTTGCTGTTATTTGACATATCCCTGATTTAAAATTGGGGGATAAATTAACATATAATAGCAGATGGCACTAATAAATGAGAAATGGTTTAATCCACCAATTAGATACCAGTTTCTGCCTCTTATCTCAGGAGAAGTTGGCCTGCTGCCTGTAAGCTACTTCTCAAACACCTTGTATGCCTTCGACAATATATACAGAACGATGAAGCTTTCAAAAGGAAATCTCTTCTGAATGTCAGAAGTGACTAATTTCCTCAGTATCTTGAACAATTTTCCAAAGCTGTAAAGTAGTATACAGGAGAATTAGCTCATAGCTGTGCTGTGATTTCCCTAGTCAGTAAATTCAAGCTCTATCTCTGCATTTTAAAATGTTTTATAATAGGAAGTGAACTCCATAATTCATCATCCCTCTCTCTCCTTATATGAGTTTAAAATTCAGCTCCTCATCTTTTGTGAGGTAGATAAGCACCAGTGAAATTAAAATATGATTTTTCATTATTTGTTAGAATTGTTGAATCCTTTGAAGAGTTATCCAAAAAACAAACGAGAGCTTGTGGGTTACAAATAGTTTAGAAAATATAATGCAATCCTCATATTCAAAAGAAAAGTGATATACCACATAAATGACAAATGTCTGTTGACAAACTACTAAAGCTGATGCAGCCAGCTTTAGATACCAACAAGACATTTGCTGAAGAGAAAAAGCATATCAAAAACTTGCTAGCTTGAAGGACTTGGAAGAGGTAGAAGACATATGCTTCAGACAGTTTTTGCCACTGTATCAGTAACTTTGACTGTCTTTCTTTCTTTGGAACTGCATGTGAGACAAGGATCAGAGAAGAATCTGTGGCTTCTGTGATGGAAATGATTATTCATTTCATATTAACTGTGTTGCAAATGTGTTTTTCTTGTGGAAAAAAACAAAAAGCAAAAGACTCATAAGACAAAACATGATTTTTTTTAATTGAAACAACTTTCAGAGCAAAAAATCTGTTCAAATGGGAAAATGAAACAAAATTTCTGCCTTTTGAAAAAATAGAAATAAAAAAATTTCCTGACCAGATGTGATCAATTCAGGTACACAGATGCTGGTGAATAAAGCAATAGATGGCATTACTTTGTGGAATGCATTACTTTCAGGAATGATACAAAGACCATGTTAGGCCTTTTTAACAGATCTTGTAAAAAATACACATTATTATAGCATTTAATATTAGATATACCTTTTCTCTTTGTTGTATATTGTCATAGAAATTCTGTCTTAAAATGCACATTTTATCTAGTTTTCTTTAGGCTTAACAAAAGATTTGCCAACAATTATACTGAAGAAAGCCAAAAGGAACAGTTAATCTTCTGTTACACATGGGATCTCCCCAGTGGGTCTGCTATTGGGAAAATGCAATGCTATCAAAATAAAACAAATCATAATGGCAAATTTGTGCAACAGCACTTCTTATTTTTTCTGCATTAACTTCTTGTTTTTCTGCACAATTACATCAAATGACATTTTTGACTTTTAGGGTAGTTCAAGGGGAAAGCAGAAATCAGGAGTACCCAGTTTTCTCTGGAAAAGAACTTTATGCGAACCCTGTCTACCAATCCTTCACCTTACCTCCTTATAACGAATTCAGACCTAGTTGCTTATCAACAATTAAATGCTACTAGGTGGAATGGCAAGACCCATTAAAGCCTGATATTATGTTGATACTATAACAATAGATATAATTTTAATTTCCCTTTTATTATGGCCCCAAAATGCTATGAGATTTTTGCAAGTACAAAGTTCATGGTATTACTATTAATATAAAGCTGAGTAGATCCAAATGGGCAGTGTAGCCAGCATGTGGAATCTACAGAATATGGCCAAAACAAAGTTGAACATGAAAAATGCTCTTCAGTTTATGTAAATTACATAGCTCCAACAACTCTAAAGAATTTACAAACTTATGTGAAATCCCACTTGTCAACCAACTGATCCATAATGCTTAGCCATAATCTGTACAGTTCCTCTAAAGAGTAAAACATGGTGGTTGACTTGCAGAGAAAATGCTCTAAGCAGTAAATAACCTCTATTGCTTGACAGATGTTCTCTTCTTACACATAATATCTAAAAAAATTAGTAGTATAAGAGTCTTATTTTCTCCAGGATTTTCCATACAAATGTAAGAAAGATATACATTACTTGGGTTGTTCAGAACATCCAGCAGTTCTGCAATATGCCAGCAAAGCCTGGCTCATATAGCTGATTCAGTGAGCATTAATATTCATTAAAAGCAATAATGAAGGGATATTTCCCTGATTTAGAGGTCTGGCAGGAAAATGGTGGCAACAGTCAAAGCTGGCCCTGAATGCCCTGTCTTGCTCCTGACCCATTCCCGTGCACCAGCCCACAGCTCACAAGGTCCTGCTGTTAAAGTCTGCTCCCTGTGGAGAGCAATGAGGTCAGGGTGAGATCCACTTCAGTCTTGATGTCTTTGCACTACAAGTTGCATTACAAGAGTTGTGGCTTGCCAGGGACTTGCTTCACCGGCACGCTGGGGCCCAAGTTTTAAAGACTGGGGAATGAGATACTAGAAAGCAGTGCCATGGAAAGGGACCTGGGGGTCCTGGCTGATGGCAAGTTGAACATGAGCCAGCAGTGCCCTGGCAGCCAGGAGGGTCAGCCCTGTCCTGGGGGGCATCAGGCACAGCATCGCCAGCCGGGCAAGGCAGGGGATTGTCCCACTCTGCTCTGCACTGGGGCGGCCTCACCTCAAGTGCTGGGGGCAGTTTTGGGTGCCACAATATCAAAAATACATTAAGCTGTTAGACAGTGTCCAAAATAGGGGAATGAGGATGGAGAAGGGCCTTGAGGGGAGGCTGTGTGAGGAGTGGCTGAGGTCACTTGGTCTGTTCACTCTGGAGGAGACTGAGGGGAGACCTCACTGCAGTTACAACTTCCTGGTGAGGGGGAGAGGAGGGGCAGACACTGATCTTTTCTCTGTGGTGACAGTGACAGGACCTGAGGGAACGGCCTGAAGTGTCAGGGGAGGTTTAGGTTGGATATTAGAAAAGGGTTTTTCACCCAGAGAGTGGTTGGGCACTGGAACAGGCTCCCCAGGGAAGCAGTCACAGCACCAAGCCTGACAGAGCTCAAGAAGCATTTGGACAAGGCCCTCAGGTATATGGTGTGACTCTTGGGCATGGTCCTGTGCAGGGCCAGGAGTCGGACTCAACAATCCTTGTAGGTCCCTTCCAACTCGCCATAAGGTCCTCGACTCTCAGTAAGCAAGGTTCAGCCTTGAGCTGGGCACAAAAGCTTTTTATTACACACCAGAGGAGATTTGTTGGCCTGGGATATTGCTAAATCAGCCATTTCCCAGTAAAGATTCTTTGATGGCAAGCTAGAAGGCATTTCTCTCTCAGGGTGCCCTGAATTTCTGCAGAAAAGAGTTTAAGATTTGCTGGGCCAGCAGTGACACCAAAGATCTCTGCCTTGAAGATGAAGTCACAGGTTCCAGTCCCAGCTCTCTAGCATGTTTGTTTAGTTTATTCACTGGCTGTTTAATATTTAATATATAAACACTACTTAGGAAAAGCACAGGAATCCACAACTCACCCTTTTTAGGCAAATTTCCTCATAACATTATTAAAGACTTTTGCTGTTCTTGTGTTTTCTGGCTTTTTTCAATTATCTTCATTTCTTTGCTGCACAACAAAGACTTCAAGGAAAGGGGGAAGTGTCTCAGAGATGGCAAGATCATCTCTAGTTTGGATAGCTTCCTGATGAATGATTTTGAACTTCTTCAGCATTAAGAGCTTGTGTGGGGGTGTTGACTGTCCCCAGGGTGAATTACTCCTGACATCTAATCAGGTAAACCACAAATTAAGTGATTTCTCTTTCCTGTTAATTAATAAGCTAGTCTCATAAAAGGAGGTGATGCTTTTTTGCTCATTATCACAGATAAACCATAGGTATATTTTGAACACCTTTGATTGAGTTTTTCAAGAAACTAGGTAGGAAAGCAAACCAAAATATCTCAGCTTGGACTCAAGTAAGACACAGAGTTGCAAGAAGGAGCATTTGGAGGGATGAACTTTAGTTACCTTTGCAATTTCACCAGCATTTGCAGACCTGAGGATTTCTGAGTTTTCCTCCTCCGGTGGCATCCTAAATTCTAACTATATTCATTTTAAAAATCCAGTTGAGAAGTCTTCAGCAATCCCATGTTCCTCTGTCTCAATTTTTCTTGTTGCATACAGCTCCCACCATTTCTCTGCTTATGGGTGGAGGTTTAAGAAAGACTACTGAAAATTTGGAAGATTTTGTGTTGCTAAACACTTCCTTGGATGCAATTTTCTTTAAGATTGCTGGAGTTCAACTCTTGCTGCTGCTAAGTTAGATCGGTATCAGCGTAGACACCCCATGGGAAACTGAGTATGAAGTTTTCACTCAACCAGGGGAAAAGAAGGATTGAAAATGAAGCAAAGGACAAAGAATGAGAGACAAAAGTGAAGGAAGAAGTGGGACAGCTTTGCCCTTCAGAGTCCTAGAAGTTCATATCCATAGCAATAACTTATTATTGCAATGCTTGATTTTAACAGGTGGTAAAAAATAATTTACTGTGAAACTTAACTTTTCATGGTGCTGCTTCAAGTGCAGTCCTTAATTTCAGTTGGAAGTATAAACACTTATTTCAGTGATTGCATTGGAATGACAAATTGAAAGAAACATGAGACTGAAAAACACAAAGTGTGTGTCAAGAATGATCAGTTTAACTGAGAAAACAAGGTTGCATCCCTCCAGAAGAGATCACCTGATCAGTATCTCAGTCCTTACTGCTGGCAAGATGCTGAAAGGGTCTGCAAGCAAATTTCACCAATTCATTCCAGCTGGGTGATGAAAGAAGGGCAGCCTGCATAGAAAGTGTATTTTACTAGTGCTTATTAAAAGACTTGAAATTAAGAATAAGGCTTTGGTCCTGCATTTAAAAAACAAACTTGAGAAATGTTTCCCATATGGAAAGTAAATGGAAAGAATTGTGCTTTGAAGAAAAAATCCCTCCTAAACTAAACCAGACCTGTCCAGTCTTGTTCTAACCTGAGGTTAGACGAATATTTTGTGTGCTCCTCTGAGGTACATTACTTCTAGAATTCTTTCCCCATTTTAAGTAAGGAAGGCTGGAAGACAGTCCATCTGATTTAAGATATTTTACTGGGAATTTCTGCCATATTTTGAGCATGTTCCAAGTACCAGTTGAGATATAAATAGCAGAATAAACAAACAGCTACGCAAGCAAAGTTGAAAAGTCAGAGATCAACAAGATTATCAGTTGTTTCTCCAGTACTTCCAGACTGCTAGCATACCAAATGAGATATCATGTGACAAACAAATTCTTTATTGCCAGCAGCTAGATTTCGTATTTCGTCATTCCCTTCTTACTCATTCCGACGACTTTTTTTCTGTATCTTCATTCTGAAAATAGAGAAAATTATATTGAAACCACCAACAATGAAAGTCCCATCGTTTTGGTCAAAAATCCTGGCTTATACTTTGCATTTCACTTGCTCTATGGTATATTTATAAATATAACAACTGCGGTTATATGTTGAGAAATGAAAGTTCAGAGGTAAAATAAAATGTTCCCTTCCTTCTAAACCTACTTTTGTTCAAGGCTCTGAAGTGGGAAGATGTCTTTTATCCAATATTTGTGTGCAAATACTGTTTATGATGAAATAATGAGCAGGTATAAGACTCTCTGTATCCCATATTTGATTATGAATTCTACTCATTTGGCATTTCTTCCTGAATATAAACACAAAGAAATAGACAATCCTGCATAATGGAACAGCTAAAATAAGGAGAATTACAGTCTTTTAATGCTCTCTACAAATGCAAATAAGTTAAAATATATTTACTGATTGCTGAATAAATACCTGTCTTCACTGGCTTTCAATCTGAGTTTATGTCCTTTAGTTCATAGGATTTTTTTTAATTCAACTGAGTCAAAACCTTTTGGTCTTTAATGGGCTATAGTGTATGTGACCAAAATGTTTAGATCTGTTAACATTTTCCAGAGCTCTGGTGCAGAAGATGATTTATGATTCTTACCAACAAGGACCAAAGTCTCTGCTGAAAGTACCGTGAGGAATCACATTCACTTTAATGCCTTGAAATTAAGCATAAAATTGAGCTTCTTTCATTTATTTTACTGCCAGTTTCAATAGTGTAGTAGCAGCATTTGAATGCATTGCATTGGTGTTCAGTCATTAATGTGCAAAGGAAGTTAAAGTGTATTTTAAAGATTCACTGCCCAAAAGTAATTTTTCAGCTACTTTGAAATTCTTCTTCATGTTTTGACATTATTTATGTGTTTTGACTTATTTATTTCAGTGGGAATGGCCATTTGCCCTTTAAATGTGCCAGTTCTTTTGAGAATCCCAGTAGTTCATTTTCTATCTTGGGTGTAGGTCTGCTCTGATTCAGGTTCTCATGTCAACATTGAAGTGATTCTTTTTAAACACTGCTCTTTCATTGTTGTTTTCTCGAGTGATGGTGGCATTTGTGAATCCTGTAAGCATGATGGCAGTTTGAAATTGGAGAGAGTTAATCTAGGAACACTTATTCTTCTACCATTAAACCACAGTCTCGTGGGATGAGCTGAGAGGAAAGTACAGGATGCCCAAAACATTTGCTATACTGGACAAGAAATTGGAGCCCTTTGAGCTCTTTCCAAGTACTTGTGATGTTTGACCTATCCATTAGTCATATTTGGTCTATGATCTCTGGAGTATCTTTTATAGGAGGTGAGCTAATAGCTGCAAAAGATGGATAGTCAGCTAAAACACTTAAAGGGATACAGCCTATCAAAACAAGATGGAGTTTCTCTATATTAATAGTTTAAGTAATACACTAATATGCCAATTACCAATCTCAACATACTGCAGAGAGGGAATGGGTATCATCATTCCCATCTGACAAAAATGATATCCAGCTTCCCAAGGTCACCCATGCAGTACGTGGCAGAGTGAAGAATAAAATGAAGGTCTAAGAAAACATTTCTTGTGATCAGCCAACAACAGCCTCTGTAACAAACTGCTTACTATCTAAAGAGTTAAGGGATGGCGGAAAGAGAGAAGCAGAGCAGTGCAGCGAAGGGACAGAGGAGAAGCAAAATGAGGTGACTTCCTCAAGGAAATTCAGTGACCAAGCCAAACTCAGAGCTCCCACACAGCACTTGTAGTCATGTTCACCCCACCAGTACGACATCCATGGGACAGTGCAGGAGAATGTGTTTTCCTGAGTGTTGATGTTTATGGCACTGAATATCCAGGCCACCAGATATTTTAGAGGACTGTCCTCAGACAGTGTCAAGCAAGAGCTGGAAGATGTTCCCATTACTTTACTCAAGGTCCTGTAAATATTAATATTTATCCCAGTCTCTCTGTGCTAATTGCTATCCCCCTTTAATTGTCAAGCACTTTCCTCTCTCCTCAGACAATACTGTCAGTAAGTTCTCAGCTTTGTGTCCTTCACATTGCTCCTGAAACTTTTATTGTGTATAAATACCTTTATACAATTGCAAAACTCTTCTCAAAGCTTTTCTTTGACAGAACACTTTGCAGTGGTTAACAAACAGCCTGCTATTTTTAAATCTTGCTGCACAAGTAAGTCAGTATTAAAATAATTATCTTCTGTCTGTACCTAGCTGTGGTCCCCAGATTTATAAACACTTCATACAAAGCAATCCAGATTAAGCAGAAGGGTATCCCATGCACTACTGAAATACAAATATGCCTTTGTTCATGTTTCTCTCTCTGTAAGTCTGTTTAATCTAGAATACTATCTTTGGAGGTAGTCAGTCAGATAGGAGAAGAGATTTATGTCAAAAGCACTGACTTAGAATTGTTCCTCGGCCCTTACTGAGCAGGATACGTCACTGAGAAATGAACAGAACTTCAAGAACAACCAGTTCCCTCAGGTAACAAAAACTTTGCAGAAACACTCAGTATGGGGTCTGCTCAGACCTGTCAGGTAAGTGTTCTTTTTTTTTGTAGAAATGGTAAGATTAACAGTAAATGAAGATTATTGTTGGTATGTTATGCCTGGTACTGGAACTAGCAACTGGTAGAATTAAGAGGAAATGAAGTTTTCTTAAACATTTTTTAAATTATTTCAAATATTTCATGCTTTTTATATAGCCATGTGCACTGTGTTGGTTTATTCTATTTACAGCAGCTAAGGTAATATATCTCCAATATGATGATTCTTACCATAATGATATATGTACCAGGGTTCTTGTTTTGTAGCCAGAGATTAGGTTAAAATTTGTAAATGCAGAATTTTTTTGTTCTTCACTGCATAATTTTGGTCCTAAATATTGAAAATAAACACTCACTTTGACCTCTTAGTATAAAAATAAAGTTAAAAACCCAAAATTATTGTAGGCCTCTTTCTCTAGAAATATGATTGATATTATCAGGCAGAGAAACTTTCTAGTAGTGCGGATACCTCCTGACTCTGGGATATCTAAAATCCATTTATAGAATTTTTCTTTATTTTATGACAGGTACAACAGCATGGAGAATCTGACACCTAGTGTAGACTTTTAATGCTCATATAGAAGTAGAGCAAAAATCTTGAGATTTGCTGACTAGAAGATTTTCTCATCTTTCATAATTTAAAATATTTATTACTGTAATCTTTTATTTTGTCCATTCCACCTGAACGTCTGAAGCTCACATATGTGTACAAGAGACAAGATGATGTACCTGACAAAAAAACAAAGCTAAATATTTTGTTCAAAACAGAAGCATGTCATGCCTGAGAAGAGGAGCCTGACACTTTTTCTTCTCAGCCTTTAGTATCATAACATTCACAGTAATGAGCCACTTTACACAGGGCTTTGATTACGTGGGGTGAGAAGGGGATGCAATGGCTGACGTGAATATCACTACATTGAGCTCTTCGGCTATTCTCTCTTCCCATCAAATGCAAATCTCTAACCAGATTATGATTTTCTGTCTCTCTTTTTCTAAGCCTTCCAGTAAATCATCTGAGACAGTTAAAGGACCCATAATTTTAGATTTTATTTCCTTTCACTAATCTTGTGACAGAAATTCAGCTCAGCTTAAATCAAGCACTCAAGCTGAGCTGCCTGTTTTGCATGCTGATCTGCCAGTTGTCAGCAGTAAGCTGAATGGAAATCAAAACCAGTATCTTAATATTTGAACAACTGTTTTTGTAAATAATTGCAGGAGCGCAGCCTCTTAGAGAATGACTATATATTGAAGATGTGAATGCTGTGCCTCTAAACTGCTTACACTGCTGCTCGGAGACAAATGAAAGACAGAACACATCAATGCAACAAACAAGACAGAAAGAAGAAATGAGATGCAAAATTCTCACATAAATGTTTAAATGTCACCTATAGTTAGAATTGTCAATAACAAGGTTAATATCAGCAGCATTTCCAGGAAGAAGCTCTGATAAATTTGAAAGGAAAATGTCACCCTGTGTCTTGTCACTTGCTCAAAATAATCGGAAATCCCAAGATGAAATGCAACCTAAAGAATTCCATCTTGTTGTTTCATATAATTATAAGGCATTTTTATGACTATAATTTGGTCTCAGTTGACTTAAAAAATTGCTTCAGGCCACCATGAAATGTTTAAAGTTGATAAAACAAAATACTTAAATTTTGCAACATCTGTTTCTCAATTTGATTATTTTACATTGTTCTTTTTTCTCCATTCCCAGGCACTAACATGAATTTTTCAAGTCTGACAACACAATGTACCCTTTCAGGTTATAGCATCTACTACACAACTGTTCAGTCAAAGTTGTCTTGAAAGAACTTCAGTTCTTTTATTATATTTCAAATAAGGAGGAATCTTTAGGGAAATAAGGAAGCACAGATTAAATGGGCTGTCTCCCCCATCTGTCTGAACAAGTGCAATTCAAAAGTAAGGCAGTGCTAATAAAATAGGAGAATGAAACACTAAAAAGGACCTTTGAAAAGTGGAATAGATTTGTTTTTTTAAAGTAAGCAAGGGGCTTGCATGTTGAAAGTGTATAATGTCAAACGAGCTATATGAAATAAGTATTTATCATTGGCTAGCACAGAGTGAATCCTGAATGGAAAGCAATTTTCAATTAACTGGTCATGCTACACTTACCTGAGGTTATGTTGCATAATCAGTCATGAAGAAGTGTTATTTGCCTACTGTTTATGAGCCAGATGGTCCCAATACTTATTTTAAAACTAAAATACAATTTTAAAAGGAGGGGACGCAGTGGCAAAACTTGACTCCCACTGCAAAAAATGAATAAAAGAAGTCTGTTGACTCTTTTGATGTATAATTTCAAAATATTTTGAAGATAAAGATTATAGATGTTGGCATCTAACAACAGAAAGAAACATGGCATTATCCTTCTAAACCAATTCCATGTCTACTTTTATAAAGAAAATTATTTCACTCTTGTTAATTACTGCAAACTATGAAAGTGGAAAGAGGCAATTAAAGTGATATGTAAAGGGATGCATGCGGATGGTCTGTATTCCCTCTCTGTATGCTGAAAGATGGTCAATGGTCCCCTAAACTAGCATTTATATTACATCATTTGGTGTCTTTTGGCATATGTCTTGAAGTGGTTTCTCTCCTAGGGGAACCAAAATTTCACTCCTCTGCCACCTAGAACCCCTTTGCAATGCTGCTCCAAGGCCTTGTGTTGCCCAGCTCTCCCTGAGCCTGAAATTCTATGGAAAAAAGGCAACAAACTTGATGAAGGGTTTGGAGCACCAGTCTGATGAGGAGCGGCTGAGGCAGTTGGAGGTGCTTAGCCTGGAGAAAAAGGGGCTCAGGAGTGACCTTATCACTCTTCACAACAGCCTGAAAGGAGACTGTAGCCAGGTGGGGGTCGGTCTCTTCTCTCAAACAAAAAGTGGTAAGACAGGAGGAAACACCCTCGAGTTGTCCCACTGCAAGTTTATGTTGGATATTAGGAAAAATTTCTTCACTGAAAGGTTACTCAAGTATTGGAACAGGCTGCCCAGGGAAGCAGTCACCACCGCCGAGGTATTTAAAAGACAGGTAGATGTGGCACTTAGGGACATGGTTTAGTGGTGGACTTGGCAGTGTCAGGTTAACAGTTGGACTTGAAGGTCTTGGAGGTCTTCACCCTAAAGGATTCTGTGATTCTAAGATGGAAAGGCACTCAGGGACAGCCATACATAAATCTGCTTTGCAGCACCTTAGACATGACAGATGGCTGAGACCAGCAATGGGTGCAGACACCGCTGATGGAAAATGTAGAGGCTGCACTGTCCTGGTACCACAGTGAATCACCCCACACCCCACAAGGTGTTCTCACACAGAGAGAGATGTAGCTGCAGGCACAATATCACACATTCCTGTGTGACACAGATGCAGTAAACGTCCCATTCTGCATCTCGCTCCAGAGGAACATACTTGAGCATGCTAGAATCAAGATTTTTCAGAAGGGATCCATGATTTTGGGTTCCTCTTGAACATAACATATAACTGTGCTAAGCTTGCTCCTTCCCAAATTTGAAGTCCTTACAGTACTGGGTACGGTATCAGATCTGATTCCTTTACAGTCTCTTGAGCTTCTTTACTAGTTACCTTCAGAATGCCTGCCTATTGCCTACTTTTCACTAGTTAAACAAACATATTCTGCACTCAAGAGCACAGAATGCAATTTGTGCTGACTTTACAATTGCTTAGGGCAAAGAGGTTTTGTCTCCAAAAAAAAGAATTCCTGAAACCTCTGTAATATAAACAAATATCAATAATGCTCATGTCTTGGAGCAGCCTACATTTCCCATGCCAAGTATTCAGTTAAAAATTGATACATGCATGAGGCAATGGGAGATGATGTTCATAGTAATTTAAAACATTTTTAAAATTTAGCGTGCTTCAAGTGATAAATAAAATGGATAATTGTATTAATTTGATTTAATAAACACATACATAAATGTACAAGTGACTGTATTTATGAAATATCAAAGAAGAATTCTGTTTGTCACAAATATAAATATTCCAAATAACTTGAAAGGAACTGCCCATGTACTCACTAGTAAGTGTGTGCACAAAGATCTGAGGAATGATTGCATAGTCGGAGGCATTATTTTCAGGAGGCTGCAAAGATTATTTTAAATGCAAACACTGAATCACTCTAGAATTTCAAGCATTTTATAAAAGCTGGTTAATTATATTTCATGTTTACTGAACTCAATCAGAAGAGCTCAGCATCTTTTGCAGTAATTAATTAATTTTCTCCTCTGACACCACAGTGAGGCAGGAAAATATTTTTCTTCCTTCTTATAACTTGAGGGAAGTCAAAAGCAGTGCCTCTTTTCAGTGAGGCTGCAGGTCACCTACTGCCTCCAGCAGCTGTCTCAGCAGCACACTGAACACTACTCACTTGCTGTATGCTTTTCGCAGGTGTTGGAATTTTTTTCAAGCAGTGATATGTAAGAAAGTCAGAAATAGCACCCGACAGTGATGACTTTGAATTACTGAGCTAACCAGTAGGAGAACATTTTCGCTAAAGAATGTTAACTAACTTGTAAGGCACTTCTACACTCTCTTTTGCAATATCTTTATTAAAGTCAGCTTCAGACACTTACCAGTTGCTTTTAACTGAATGTGCATTGACACCAAGGTGAACAGAAGGGTGATGCTAACAGAGACAAGATGTGTTACAAAGGGAACTGAACCCTGTGAAACAGAGAAAGCAATTCCCCACGAAGTGCTAATGGGTGAAAGATATGCCTGCATCCCAGTGCATCCTATGGTTGAAACCCTCCTGCTAACTAATGTTGTGCTAACTAAATAAGATGCAGTAAGTTTACTGCCATGGTTATTATGTATCAGATACCACTTATCTCAAAACTTACGCAAGAATTTCGAAGTACTGGTGAAAGTGTAGTTGGCGCCCAAGCAGTATAGGACGTACACAGGAAATGCAGCATGTTGTGTTGGGCTGGAACAGCTTTCGTGATAGAACAGGAACAGACATTTTCCTCTTAATCCTGCCTACATGTACACTCAAGGGCATGAGCTGTACACCTCAGTAGTGTTGGTTACTGTGTATTGTTCTTCAGCCAGTGGGAAGCATATCAGTAATGTGTCTGAGGTAACTTACAGGTAATGTCCCTGATGCATCCACTCACACCCGCTGGAACATCTTCAGGCAGGACTTAGGGACTGCTTTACAGAAACTACCTTGATGATGAAGTCCCAAACTAATATGTTTCATTCCCCATTTGTCCTTCTGTGCAGTTTTCTACATCTACCACTAAGAAATGCCAGCAGCATTTGGGAGATGAAAGGAAAAGCAGTCTCTACATTCCTGATATTCCTGAAAACACTAGTCAATCACTCGCTTATCTTCTGCTGTTAGCTGTCACCACAGCTTCTCTTAGGCAACTTTGCAGGGAAAGGGCAGAAAATCTGACTTGTCTCACCTCATAAAATAGCAGGTCCTTGTCTTCTAACTTCTGTCTAAGGTCACAGACAGGGAATATTTGATAAGAGTTAGCCGGTAATCCTCTCAGAGATAAGGATTCCCTCCTGCACTGGATACTGCAGGGGTTTCAGTGGCAGAAGAGGATCTCATCTGCTTTCTCTCCCCTATTTTTCCATCTTCCAAGAATGGAGCCATAAAAATAGCTTTGGATGCTTACAAAAATCCTTTGAACATTGCTGGGAGTCAATGGCTGATATGATCCAAGACTCTGTGAAGAAGAGAGAAAGTGTTTCCTGGGGTGATGTCAATCAAATACCTTTAGAAATAGCGGCTTTGGCTCATGGCCAACATGTGCACGAAGTCTGTATTGATGGCCCACTTAGATGGGGTTCATTGTTCAAGGCTGTCACACACCTTTCTCCGCTGTGTTTTTAATCAAACCAACTCTGAACAATTGGACATTTTTCTTGCAAATACAGAATGGCATCTATTGAGGCATCATTAATGAATATAAGGGACTTCTTTCTCTTCACTTCCAAAGCTATATAAAGCCATGATAGAAAATATTATGATATATATATATATATATATATATATATATATATATAAAATAGAAAAAGCAGCTGGGACAAAAGATCTATAAGACTGTTTTGGAGCTTGACCTTCACCAAGTTCAGTCTTAGCTCTGCTGCAGAATTTCTTTCAGGTCATGAAAAATTCCACATACTGAATGAAGAATGTTCTAACAACTCTCTTCCATCAAGCCATTTACATTAATTTCAGAGAAATAATTTAAAAGGTTCTTAAGAGTAGAAGCTTATTCTATGTGCATTTACTAAATCAATTAAATACACTCATACTCATGCAAAAATATATATATAAATGTTGTGTATACGTACATATATGTGTATATGTATATGCAGATATATAATACATTTAATAAATAAAAATCATCCCCATATTTCATGATGGGTATTCCAGCCAGAACTCTAATACTCTGCCTTTCTTAAACTCTCCCCTTTCAATTCAAAGAGAAGAAATGGAATTGCATTTCTTTTCAATTGTAAAGCTTATTCAGCACTTTTGGTTCCAGACATGGGATTGGTACTTTGTCAGAGCAGTAATTTAATGCAGACCCACACGCAGAAGCTCAGACTAAAAATGCTTCATCAACAGTGCAGTATTCCCTCCTCCTGCAGTGTAACTGCTCTTCAATTTATTGAAACCTGAAGGTGATTCACTGATGAAAAAATCATCTTGTCCTGAGACTTATTCATAATCCTAAAGATATAGGGACAAATCCAAAGAGATCTTAAGGATCTAAAACAGTCATTTGAAGGACTGAGCTACAAAGATACAAACGTACTGCACTGTAGTCACTTAAATTGGAATTATCTACATCCCCTCTGCGGCAACAAGGACATGTAAGTGTATTGAAAGGCTACAATAGGCCTAATTATGTATTCTTCGAACTTGACTAACTATATTAAACATTCAGATCCTCCTTCTGTAATTCACCTGATTCTTAGTGTTGTAGAGAAAACTAGCTTGTGATTAAAAATCAAATAAATACTCAATACACAAATTCAATACTATTATTCTACTACTTGTATTTAACCTGACAAGCCGTATGGTTTATTTGTCAGCCAGTAAGATTCATTATTTAGCACAAAAAATCTTCACAGAATTTACTGTTTCTACATCATCTGAGCATCTTTCTCCACAGTTCTTAGAGAAACGTGCGTACATGCATAGATAACAGCCTGTAATTAATTAGTAAGTTTTTTTGGTAGGATAAAGAAAAAATGCAACCTAGGAGAAATATATATATGGCTATTTCAGGGCCTTGATTAAGGAAAGGTGCTTTACTTTGTATTTGCTCCACAACAGACTTGCATCGCAAAAGAGCTGCCCAAACAGTTGTGAGAAACTCAGTTGTGAGTTTAATAAGTTGTTTATAAGTTGTGAAACTTATATTTCCCTCACCACTCTCCTAATGTTCTCCCTGCCTCAACATATCTGTAGCTGGACATAAACTCTATATTGTAACATAGCCTCTCAAAAGGTTTTCCACAAAGAGACCTTGTTCCTGTGTTTAAATCCTCTCACTGGGTGTGTGCATGTTTAGGCTTAAGATTGTTAAATCGCAGGCTGAAGAGAATTTGTGTCTGGTTCACATCACTGCCTTTCAGGAGGCTTGAACTCACACTTGTCAGTTAGTCAACTCACCTTTTCTGCAGGCCTTTCCAAGGTCCTTCCAGCCTGAATCCCTTGCCTGACTCTTCCGCCCATCAAAGGTGATGCCCTCCAACACACCCTTTTTAGGAGATTCCTCAGCATCCATACTGAAAACACCACAGAGGCATGAAGCCAACTTCTGCCACCACTCATTACGTGAAGTGGCAGCTTAGAGCTTGGAAGACACTTCATCCATGCACTTTATTCAGGGGTCAGAAACATGTGGCTTTGGGAAGGAAAGAAGTTCTTCAACTCCTCTTATGCCCAGACCACCAGGCTGGGAAGGCAGCCACCCTATCTGCGACAGGGTGGTGCAGGCAATGTTGTAGGCTATGTCCAAGCCTCCTCTTCCCTTTACAGTGCAACACCTCTGGGTGAAAACTCAGCACCTTATGGAAATACTGATCATCTGGGACAAGAACTCAACAGGAAAAGGCCTGAGTTCAGCACTGCTGGAAATGTGTTATCTATCGTGTAGAAGCTACTGACAAAAGTTAATATTTTCCAAGGTTAGATGGCACAGCAGATGCTTGTCTGCACCTCCAGTTGAAAAGACAGATTAAGAGGCTTATGAAAAGGGGAATGACAGAACCACTGCGAGAGCTCCCAAACACAGGCATTTCCTCTGCAAACAGTACCCAAACAAAATCCGCTTTGAGTCTCGATGAAGTTTGGTCCTGTACTTGTAGTCTGACGGTGTATTCAAAACACCTTTTACAGCCTGTGTACCCACCTGACTCTGCTTCCAGCCACCAGCCAGTCTAGTACTGTATTCATATACTAGCTTTTTTCTGTGAGTTCTGGCTTTGAATCGTAACGGAAATGTGTGCAATTCCAGAGAGTCACTGAAGAGTATCAAGGAGCTCAGTTTGGGCCAGATTGTTTTCAGGATGAGTCTGCTGTGTGCTGAAAAGAGTGACAATGCTGTCTGAGGATCTGGTTTTATTTCCAGGACCTTCAGGCCACCTAAACTGCTATGAACACCAATAACTAGAAAACTGGTTTGCAGGACACAGGATGCAGTGGACTGCATAGAATTGTTTGGCAGTGGGAGGACAGAGTATGAGGAGCAGACTGAGAGGCTACAACACCACCAGGGACTGTAGCAGGATTGCGAACAAGCCAATACAAACCGGTCAAGTGCTTGTCACCTTTGAGACCTTCAAGATGCCTACATGATCCTACTGTTCCACTGAAACATCCCTTTTATCACCATTTTTTTGCTGCCTGTTGACAAGGTTTCAACAGAAGGATGAGTTTCAGGTGAGGGCTGGACTGGGAGCTAATTTTTGAAAGCATTGTGGCCGAAGAGAAAGTCAGACTTGGCTCTCCTGCATCCTAGGGGAGCACTGGAAGCATCAGGCTATTAGTTACAGTTAAATATTGCAGAAAGACTGCAGCCAGCTTCCTCTATCTTCCTGTCTTAGATATCCACAAAGCTGTGACTGAGCTGTCAGAAAGACTCCAGTATAGTTCACATAGTTTCAGTGTGTCCTATTAACTGAACTTTTTCAGGCATTTGGGAAAGACAGGCAGATCCATACTAGCTACAAGCTAGGCAAAATGTGGCTGGATATGAAATCTCCTTAAACCTTCTCAAAAAACACAACACTACACAGCTACTACTAGAAGAAAGTGTCAGGTGAAGTTCAGTATCCTAGGCACATACACTGGGAAAATTTAATCACCATCAGCCTATGACAGAAGACAGTTTTAATGGTTTAATTACAGATAGTACAGCAGCTTTATTGATGTCACATGCAGTTCATAAAACAAATTAAAGAAAAATGCTCTGTGGGCCACTGGCCCTCCTGAAAATCCCATGCTGTGATCCTTCATTTTTAGTACTGTCTTTATTGTCCCTAATACAAATAGATTTGCTTTCATAAAGATTCCAGAATTTGGCCCAGAGTAACACTGTTATAGACCAAATAACAAGGTTGAGTTTACCTCAAGCAGTGACATTAAAGATGGACAATTTGCTAAAAAACACAGGGAAAATACACAAAGAAAGTAATGTCAACATTTTATTTGTGCTGAGGTAGCTTGCCTTATTGTGGAATAGTCAGCTGAGATATTCGCAGTTTGTATAGTGGCATTTTTCAGTTTTATTGAGATTTTAAACAGTAGGAACAAGGAAATAGCAAGCAGCATCATTTACATGTCAGAGCATATCCAGATTACACAAAGGCAGCAGAAAATGCCAGCAGTTAGAGTCTAAGCAGCTGCACACAACCCAGAAGCTCCATCAGTCACGCGAGCACTGTGAGTCGTGCAAGCACCAGGAAAGTGATGTTAAAAAGGTGACTGGGAAGGGGGAGTGGGTGATTTCATGTGAGCCCTCTCCTGACAAAGGAGGAGGATGCTTGCCAGTAGTGAAAAGTGGATTATTAGATGGAGAAGTGGGTATTGGCAATAGGTTCTACTGGTGAATGGATCATATCCATCACTGCTGCCCTCCTCACACAACATATGGATTGTGATAGACCAGAGATGGGCTACACAGCTCTGCTGGCCACTTGAATGGGAAGGTGCTGCTGGGTCTCTTCAGCTGCTAAGGAAGGTTTTGCCTGAGTTTATGGTCATGACAGGTTCAATCACAGATGGGCCCTAAAAAAGACTAAAGATGCTCTATGAGCAAACAAAACAAATACACTTTTAAAATGGAGCTTTGACATCTAAAGAATTAAGAACACAATGTATCTTGCAGCTCCCATGACTTACTGGAGAAGGAGAAAACCAAAACTAAAAGAAAGCAAACAAAAAAAGCAACCAAATTTTAACTTCTTGCTTAGTTTTATGTTTTGTGCAAAGGAAATGATGCAGCTTATATTAATTTAGTAAAATTAGGATCCACAGTGTCTAAGCAGTAGGACAAGCACATGCAATTCTATCTGACTGAAGAATAAGAACACAATTGTTTTTTCATCTCTTCTTTATGTTAAAGAAACAGCTGCAATTTTTTTTTTTTTTTTTTTTTTTTTTTTTGGTGCTAGTGAATTTTTGCTGTATGGAAAACTAAATAAATGGCTACAAATGAGCCATAACATAACTTTTTTCTCAGACTAAGCTACAGAGAATAAATATTGAAATGTTCTCTAGCTTTCTGGTAGTAATTCTGGATAAGACAAATGGAAATGGTAAAGTTTACTTTCAAAATTTAGAGGTAAGCATTGCTATGTGCCCAAAACCTCCTCTTTTCCTTCTCTACTCTTTACAAACATCTCTTCATTCAGGTGCATCACAAAAACGAACTCGCTCATTCATGTAAATATGCATATCAAACAGCTCATAAGATGATTGCTACAGAACAACTACTGGGTTTTATTTGAAAATTATAGCTATGAATTAAGATGAATTCCTAAACAGAGATATTAGCATTCCCTATGGCTAATTCTAAAATAAATAAAATAATAAGTGCTGGATCAATTTTTGAAAGGTTAAGTAGTCAAACAAGTTTGATCACGTGTTTGAAAATCCACACTTAGACTCCTGCTTTACAAACTGAATTGGAAATTCCCCTAAACTTACAGCAATTAGTGATGTCTTTTATACTACAACTAATATAGAAGTAGTACCTTTTGGTCTTTTTGAACATATGCTTTTGATCCCTATCTGAATGAAGAAGTTCTGTGATGAGAAACAGCTGAGCAAAGATGTAAAATGGGCAGATTTTAAACCTCATCATTTATTCCACTTATTAGTAACTCTTATCCAACAATATCCATTTCTCTGAGAGCAATGACTCTTTGAGAACTCAGACATATTTTATAGCTCTGGATGTAGTCAGTGGGTTTTGCATGGGAATTATCTGAAGGACTCCAAAGGAAAGGTTCTTTTTGTCCTGCTGGTGAGCGTAACAAAGTGCGGAGTAACTTGTCAACCTACTCAGAAGCATCCAGTCTATCACTATCCCTGCAGGACAGGCCTTTGTGAATTACTAGGTCCTCACTCCAGACTTCAAGATCAAAAGTACCATCAGTATCCACACACACACACTTTAGCTGCTGTCATTACTTGTTTTGTCATTGCACTCAATATTGGGGAAAAAAAAAACCAGCTAGAAATTATATAAGTTGCCAAGCTGGCAAAATACTACTCATAGGTGCACTGCCATCTTCTGGGGGATTTTATCCAATTTTTTAGTCAGATAAATTTGTCACTTAGTCCAGTCTCTGTCCAGTGAGTGAAGATGTTGATTTCCAGCTAGCCACAAGTAGAGCTAAAAGCTTTGCATTTTGATTTTATGATCTCTTGCTTGACTCAGCACTAAGAAATAATCACAGTCACAAACTAGAGTTATGGGCACTAATGCATCAGACTGCTTAGAAAAATCTCTGTAATGGCCACAGCAGGCAAGAGATCGCTGTAAAACATTATTTTCAAATAAAGTGTTGAGAATTTTTAACTAGTGGATCTCCTATCTAATAAACCAAAGGAAAACATAAGAAAGTATTTGGGTTTCACATCCAGTCAGATATTCACTATGAGTTTGAGACATATTAGTCGATCTTAAAATAATTGAAGTTATTTTTGTATCTGTTTTTTCTTTATAGTGAAGAGTGACCCTCTGGAGCAGGGTGTTAATAAACATTCTTGGACATATCAGTTGGAAATCAGCTTCATGAAGGGGTGTGTGCCTCTAAAAATATTTTAGTACTGCTAATAAAAGGTCTGGATGTCTCAGATGAAAAGCACACACTCTGGCCTTTTGAAACATTTCTTCTCAAAATAATAATGTTCTCTTTTTTTAAAGAGTGTAGAAAAACACTGCCCAAAATGTCTTGCAGAAATCACATTAATCTGTAAAATTTTTAAAGCTCGTGTATACCAAGTCTCCACTGCCCTTTACTAGGCAGGCTAAGGAAGGTCAATCTGTCAGTCCTGCAGTGCAGATGTAAGGAAATTCTACTCCATCCCATCAGGTAAGTAAATGTTATTAAGTGAAATAACCTGTTTAACAAACTTAAAATATCCATTTTACTGAGCCTCAAAACCCTTTAGTAACAATATATTTTGCTGCTCATATTGATGAGTAATGGACATGCCAGTAACTATCAGTAATACCAAAGAAAAACAAAAAAGGTATTACCTTGTGATTGGTTCATAATAACCAAGCTCACCAGGTTTCTTAACTCATTCTATTCTATCGCCTTTAGTTGTAGGCCGGGTGTATGTCAGGTGAGGAGCTGGAAGGACTGCCACTAGCTAGTGCTGAGTCTCACATTTGCTGTTTAGGCTAACGAGCCATTCCCAAGGCAGTTTATCAGTTACTGCACTCAGACTCTCAGTCACTCCACCAGGAATTGCACTCATCAAAACAGTTTTTAAAGCAAACGCCTTGTCTTGAAATGAAATCAAATATAGCAGCTGGTACAGCTGATAAATGCTGGTAAACTCAGGACAGGGTACAAAGATTCCAGGGAGGTCAGTGACTCCTCCTCTGCCACCACCTCATCACAGCTCACACTCTAACTAAGAACAAGGTTTCATTTGTTTTAGTGACTGCCTGCTACCAGCTGCTTTTTCCATGTTTCCACTAACTCTGACCTCCAGAGAAGCTCAGCTGGGGTCTCCGACCTGTGTTTTGAAGGCAAAAGTTAATTACAATCAATTAGGCTACAATGATGGTGGTCTAATGAACAAGTCCCAGTCATGAACCATCAGACCTTCTGTGACCAAGAATTTCTGTGATGTTCAGAGATGTCAACTAGAGGTATGTTCCAATCACTGTTTAGTCAGCAACTTAGTTTGACCATTTTGTTCCTAAAAATGGAAGCCTCTGGGAAGCTTACAAGGATGAGTGTCAACTGATGGAAAAGGCTGCCAGATCCAAATAGCAAACTCTTGTAAAATACCTTCTCAGCCTCCTACTATTATCCACCCAGTGAAAAGGACCTTGCAAAGAATGGCAATCACTGTGCATAAAGAGAAGTTCACTGATAACATCAGGAATTAAATCCACCATCAGTGTTTCCAAGGAAAGCTTATGCACACTAATAGGAATTCACTGAAGGAGACATATTTCCCTGAACAGTTATTCTGTGCCACAAATACCCTCCAGAAAATTTAGAACCAACAGATAGCTACAGTTGAGAGGTACCAAAGTTTGTTTTGGGAATGAGCAAGGACTGAAAGGAGTGGATTGTGATGAACAGAAATGAAATTATGATTTAAGTGTCCGTGCTCACTCATGTCAAATAAAAATGAGACAATTCAATTTGAAACTGGGACCAGATGCATTTCCAAGATCCAAGCAGGTTTCCGGGGACACAGCTGAATGGAAATTCGCTGACCAGATAAAATCAATCCATGATTTTGTCAAAGCCAGCTGTCACAACGTAACAAAGTAAACAAAAGTTGTATTTTTCTTATGTTGATAGAGTGCTGTTATCCACACTCTCTCAGGAAAGAAAAAAAAAACCAAAACAAAACAGGGGGAAAAAAGGATTAAGAGACAAATTTCATTAAAACAGGGATATAGAAGTATAGTAGATCTGGTTTTGTTTTCCAAACAGTATTACAGTAAGCCATAACACCCTTCCCCTGGAAAGGCCAACATGCCCTGTGGGACAGCTTTAATATTCTCCTCTGTTGAGAGAAGATGCAGAAACCATGATGGCCTAGAACATATGACCTTTCCAAAACCAAATTTACGAACACTTTCTATCCAGAGATCAGAAACAGAAGGACTGGAGAGGTCTGTACTATTGGAATTATTAAAACCCACTGAGCAAAAGCTGTGACTGCTTGAGCTCCTCAGCCCTCTTGGTTTCATCGGTAAATCTGTGATGGTCTTTCTACCAACGGCGAAATTCAAGCAGTTTTTCTAATGCAGATGGCAGCTAACAAGAAAAGTTCTGAAAAGACTGCAGTTCATAAAATAATTGCAAATTGATTTTCTTGTCCGAGACAATTAACTCCTGATATCACTCTGTGGCTCCAGACTGCACGCGCCAGTCCAAAGAGTTTACAGAGGAAGCTTGAACAGCTCTCTCCATCACATCACTCCAGGACCTCTGCCCCTGGCCTTGCCCTCCTCCGAGCTTCAGCCTGGCAGAGGCTTTGCCCCAGGATTCCCAAACCCACCCACCAGCTTTCAAGTGAGACTTCCTCTGGCTGGGATCCACACAGATGCCTTTGTTTGCCAGTGGCCTCCAAAGAACAAACACACAGCTCATTCCCAGCCTGGGAGGAGAAGTCCTTCCCCCGCCATTGGGCCAGAGGGCTCAGACTGGGCTGTAGATTCTGCTTTTCTTTCAGCCCAAGTCCATTTGAAGTCCATAGGCTTGTGTTGCTGAAAGCAGGACATCTTCACAGCCACCACAGCTTCAGCTTTCTAATGTGCTCCTAATGATATTTTTATGGAAGGGTCGGGAAAAAATAAAGATGTTTCAATACAAAGTATTCTGAATTATTCTAACGTCTACAGTATTTATTAAAGATGCACATTCATTTGGGACACAATGAAAATTCTGAGGTTTAAGAATTATTTCAGCACCACCTACCTGAATAAGTCAAGAGATGAAAATGAAGCATCAAAAATCATAAGATACTTAAGCAAAAGAAGCAATATTTTTTTTTGCTGGCATTTGACTTTATACTGTAAACGGCTTTCTAATATTAATTAAAGGATATGTTTTATGACTGAGTAGGAATAGATGCTGGAAAAAATAATTGTTTCTTTACACCTTTAGAAACTGGAAATGTTATTTTAAATGTTGACAAAGGAATGGACTGGAATGCAGTTTCACAGTTTCTAGTGAACTAATCTAGAACAAAAATGATTGCTCACTTTCCCACAGGACAAAATCCTTATGTTTCACCCATGCTCCCTTTCCTGCACGATTAACGGATACTTCTGAACCAACAACAGATGACCTCCAGTAACCATTCACAAGAGGCTAAAGTCATAAATAGATACAGTTGTAAAAATATTTATCTAAAAGAAAACAACTCTCAAATCGGCTGAGCGACAGGATAGGTTTGCTTGGCACATATTAAGATATAAAGATTGACTCTTCCCACAACTTAGAGCTTGTGCAGTTTTCTCAGATAATGCATGCAAGAAAAGCAATAAAAGATCTAACAACTAAGAAAAACAAATCAGATATAGCTATAAATATCTATGCTGGTAATGAATACAAGCTGGTTATATTTCACTGAGACCAAAAAATAAAATTGCAGAGCAGCTTTATCACGACTTTCAAACAGTAGTGCAGAGTGCCTTATTAAGCTCAGATCTCAGCATTAACAGAAAACTCATTTGTATCAGCATCAACAAAGTCTATATAATATAAATATCTATTAATAATAAGCAACTACACCAAAGGCACAGATAAATATAGCAAAACACTATAAATAAAAAAGACTGCATATAACAGGCCAAATAGGCAACGCTGGAAGTCATATCTTATGAATGCTTTAATGAAATGAAAGTTACCTTCTATCAGCACAACGTTCTCTAAAAGTTGGGAAGAACCTGGAAATGCCTATTGTGGGTACCATCTGTCCTCCGAAGAGGCAATCTATCCCCAGAAGCTGTATTCCAAGATCGTGTTTTTCAGTTTTTTCCTTAAGTTCTACAACTGTTGTGGTGGCAAAGCAGTGTTCAAAGGTTTGCACTGCCCCATTAATTCACTCTGGACTTTATCCTGTTGCCAGTAACTCACATGTCAGAGTTGCTGGCTCTTTTGTCCTTTATCAAAGCAAGGAAGGATATAGATCTGCACACCCAGCTGCAATGAGTGCTGCCTTAGTTTGGTTTCATAGAGAAGGGGAAAAGAGTAGGGGGAGGTTTGGGGACCTATTAGAAATATTTTCCTTTCCAATTAAGGAGCCATGCATGTATTCCAGCTCAGCTGGAGACGAACTAAGCAAGGAAACTGGACAGGCTCAGAGAGGTACAACAGCATTGACCGTATGATTCACAGAACAAATACTTGCTTGGTGGGACACAGAGATGGAATTTATTTAACTGATGCTATTGGAAAGAACTAAACAGGTAGACAAAGCACAGAAGAGTAAGACTGTCATGTCTCATGACTTTCTTGTGTTCATTCTTCACACTCAAACTTTAGAGGCTGCTTGAATTTAAACCATGTATCTTGAAGCTTTCTAGTACTTCAGATAATTAGGTAGCACAGGTAACGTCAGATGTTAAATACAATGAGATTTCATCATTCATACAGTGAATGATGAAGCTCCGCAAACCACAGACGTCTGGCATCTATTCAAGAATTAATTTAAGTATTTTGTTCAGAATCACAGGAGACTCGGAGTAAAGTTTAATGATTGTGTAGCTGGCACTCTTCAAGCACATTCATGGACGGGCTGATGAACATGTCAAACACTGTAAGATACATGAATGTAAGCAAAACATAACAAAGTTAGCTCCTGACTTTAAAATTATAGTGGTTATATTCCACAGCCTTGAAAATAGATTTGGATTAAGTTTAGTGCTTAGAAGTAATTTTAAAAGTAATAATGCCTCTAAGGAAAGAATTGAACTCCTAAGTATAAAATGTGGCTATATTTCTGCTATCAGCACACTGAATCAAATTATATCTGAAAAATAAAGAAAGTATGGAAAAAAACCTGTCTGTCTTGACTAAGGAGAAAGAGATTGGATTTCACAGAACTAAATGGAGTCAAGGGGTTAAGGACAGGGGTTCAAAGGACTTGATGGGATAAAAATGCCAACTGACGTATTCAAAAGAGCCCAGGGAAATTAGACTTTTGTATTCAGACACTGTCAGAAAACATTTTTCTGTTGCCATGGAAATTGAAACAAAACCAAAACCCATTCACAATCACAATGGAAGGGTAGGATTTTGAAATTTCCTCTGGAAGAAAGCTTGCAGGGGAACAAAAAAAGATTAGTTCAGAGCCATAAAAATACATTGCTTCTGGCAGATGAAACACTTTGTACAGGTGATGCTCAGGATTTCCTTACAGTAGTCCAGCTCACCTCTATTTACATAATTAAAATGTTAATGGCTATATGATAACAAACTATAAAAACTTTCTCAGTATTACATGCAAATATGTGCATGATAACTCGAACAGATCACAAAGAAGATGATTGCACTTTGACTTTTACAATCAGAGAGGAAATAGAATTATTTGCGATTTCTTACAGCTGTGCTGAGGGCAAGACAAATCATGTAGGTGTAGTGCTCACACACCAAAAATCATCTATACCAAGAAAAATTAGGCAAATACACCGAAGACTGGTAGTAGCCATGGAATTTGCTCTCATGGCAGACTGTCCCTGTGTCTCCATCATGCTCCCAAGGACCATTTTACTGAGTAAAAAATTATTTCATTTTTATAGACATGTATACCAAGTTTTATCCTCAAAAGTCCTTCTTCCTTTTCCATGGGAAAATACTGGCCCATACCACCAAGTACATGGATCCCTCCCTTTGAGTCCAAGACAGAGTCACAACAACAGTGCCATGTACAAGGCTGGGTCCCATCGTCCAGCTGTTTTATCCTCAGCACAGCCCAAGTTCCCAGGCCAGGGACACCTCTGGACACAGGCAGGTAGCTCAGTACAGACCTTACTGAAGCCACTGAGTCAGAATCTCAGTGAAGCACGTTTTCCCACCCCCAACAAACTGACAAATTATGCAAGTCATAGGTCAGACTCAATGGTCCTGGTCAGAGGTCTTTTTCAACCTCACTGATCTTGTGATTCTGTAATTTGGACTGCTGCCACAAATACTGAGTCACTGAAAAAAGAGTTGGGTCTCCATCAAGAAGACATTGATCCAGAGCCTTTTCAACTTTTCAAGCTCACATCTCCCTTCCATCCACTCAGCAGAGAATTATTATTATTATTATTCTAAACCTGGGCCATTGAAGCAATCTGCTCTACCTTCACACAGATTTGGATCAGCATGACTGAGATAGTGAGCAGCTGGAGCTGCAGCTGAGCAAGGGGCCACAGGCAAACAGGAGGAATTCTTGAGCCGCTTCTACCATCAGCCCTTCATCTTCATTCTCCTTGGCTTGAGCTTTGTGCCTTAAACAGTACAGGAAAAAAACCAAACTTATGTTTTTCTTGCAAAAGGCTTTCATATACAATAAGATTTCTCTAACTCCCTGAGCCTTCTCTTCTCCAGACTAAACAGCATGAATATTAAATAATAGTATTATAACATTCCCTCTTGAGCTGACACATCCATTTAAGAACACTACAGCTTACCAGCCATTAAGCAGTTACTGCTTGGTGCAAGTTTATTTACTGAAGAGTACTCTATTCAAAACATACTCACTAATTATTGCAGAAGAACACACATATCCATTTGTAATTATTACTTAAAAGAAACAACGATTTTCTCTCTGATCAGCCTTCAGTTAGATTCCCATCAAAGGAATCACATGAACAGATGGGGTCCAACAGGCTTTTCATGTGTTTTCTTTTTTTGTGCTTCATAACAAAGCTCTCCCTCATAACCTTGTTAAAATGGACTAATTTCCTTTACCAGGATGTGACTTTCCGGTAACTGCTTTTCATTTTCTGTCTTGAGCAAAGTAGATAATTCATTTCTCTTTACCAATAACCTGAGAGATTGGTAAAGTGTCACGCACATCAATGAATCCGTGACAGCAATTATCCAAGTTTGATTTTATTTTATTTTATTTCTCTGACTTCTCCAAGGAAAATACGCATTTTTCAAAGAATACAGCTAAAACTGGATGAGAACAATTTTTTTTGTGAATAGAAAATTCATTGAAAAAGGCTGTGACAGAGAGAGAAACTTTATATCCAAATCCAGCCCACAGCTGGTGGGAATCTTCTACAAAACAAACAAACTGAAAAAAACCAAAACAAAAAAGGCAGGAGGGATTTTGGAACAGTGCATATTTCATTGTGAAATTTTCTGACAGCTTCTTGTTTCCAATGATGCTGAAACGTTGCATTTCAACATATTCTAAAAAAAAATATTTTTTCATTGTGAAACTTTTTTTTTAATGTCAAACCAGCCTAAGTTTAATTAGATGCAAAAGAATTAACTCCTGAAAATCAAATGAAACATTGAGTTAAAGTAAAAAAGCTCAAGGGGTCTTAAATTACAGATTTTTTTAAGCAATTTCGTTCAGCAACCAAGTAAAAAAAAAAAATCTATTGTTTAGGGTAATAAATTTATTTTTTATATAACTATGACAGGACAGCACGGAGGACAATTACTTTTCTTCCCCCTCAAACTAATATGTCTTCCTTTTTTTTCTTAGACATTTCATTAAAGACAGTTCATGTTAAATAACTTGGCCAAAGCTAAAATCAGTCCTTCCAATAAACCCTCAACTTTTTCCACTTCTCTACAGTTAAGTCACCATTTTCCCAGTGATGAGGAGTTCAAGACCACCACCCCACTTTTGACCACCACACCCCTGCTAGGGAAGGAGTGCACAGACTGAGAGACCACTGCCACCCTACGTAGCTTAAATGTCAGAAAGAGAGGCAAAAGATGTGATAGAGACCAGAAGTGCTGGATGGCAGAACGGCTGGCATAGGATCACTTCAGACAGGGCTGCAGTATTTTGTAGCCCTGAGCTGTTTCGCCATAGGAAGCGATCCCTGATCCAGCCGGGATCTGTCCCGATGCTCCGAGCCCGCCGCACTGCAATGCCCACAGTGGTCTCCTCCTGGTGGAAGCAGGATCGGCTGCTGATCCTTTCAGTACTCTTGGACCTAAATGACCACAACAAAATGCTTGGTATCCACTTTCCCTGTACTTGAGCTGCCTTCACACTGCCAAAGATAACTTTTAATTAAGGTGTCAAAACCTGACAAGATTGATCACAGAGGTGGTTTCCTCCATGCTGAGCTGTCTCAGATCCCAAACTCTTTTTCAACTATACCTTTCAACCACTTAACAAGTGGTTCATCATCTGACTTGCCAAGAAAAAGGAAGCTCAATCTCCACAAAAGGAGTCAGAGACAGAAAAGACCCAGCAATTTTTTTTTTTTACTTGTCCTTATGTTTATGTTCAAATGTCTATATAGCTTTTTTTTTTATGATTTCACCCAACAACGATCACCTTGATAACTGCGGAATTATTTGGCCATGAGAGTTACTATTGAAACAGTTTTGCTTGCCTTTCTTCATCACAAAAAAAGCCAAGCATTTTTCTTCTCTTTTTAATCATCATCCAAAAATAAGCAATCAATCAGCCCATGTAGAGTCTATTCCAAGTAGGGGTTTTTTGTATGGTGGACTAGATCAGTGATGAGGAAGTCATCTGCATTTTAAAGGAACTCGATGCTGAAATTATATGCAGAAGAATGGGATTTTAGCAATATAAAGCATTTCTTCTAACTTTATTCCCTTCACCCTTTTAGTTTGCTGAAGAGCTGAGGACATTGGATGGGTTATAAAGCCTGGCATATGCTGCATGCATAGAAGGGGAGTGTGTGTCGCCAAAGCCCTCTTGGATGCAATGAAGTACAGAATCAAAAGGAAAACAAAGACCACAAAATGAGCTAGACTGTTCCCTTCCCAAAACAAATTTATCTCCTAGGTTACATTCCACGGTGGTTTATCCATTCCATAATGACCACAAGAAGGGAGAAGGCACTTTGCAAAAGCTGTGCTAAGACACACAGTCCTTTTACTTCCAAGCACAAGTACAAGCTGGGCAGAGACTGGATTTAGAACAATCCCAAGTAGAAGGACTTGGGGGTGTTGATGGATGAGCTCAGCGTGACTCAGCAATGTGCTCTTGTGGCCCAAAAAGCCAATGGCATCTTGGGCTGCATCCAAAGCACTGTGGGCAGCAGAGTGAGTGAGGGGAGCTCTGCTCCACTCTCATGAGACCCCACCTGCAGTGCTGCATCCAGCTCTGGGGTGCCCAGCAGAAGAAGGACATGGACCTGTTGGGGCAGGGCCAGAAAATTCCACAAGGATCATCAGCAGGCTGGAGCACCTCCCCTATGAAGACAGACTGAGAGAGATGGGGTTACTCAGCCTGGAGCAAAGAAGGTTCAAATGTGACCTTAATTGTGGCCTTGAGCAGACAAAGAGGAACTAGAAGAGAGCTGGGGAGGGACATTTTGCCAGGGCATGTAGTGACAGGACCAGGGGGAATGGTTTTAAACTGACAGAGAGTAGGTTTAGATTGGATATAAGGAAGAAATTTTTTACTATGAGGGTGGTGAAGCACCGGCACAAGTTGCCCAGAGAACCTGTAGATGTCTCATCTCTGGAAATGTTCAAGGCCAGGCTGGATGGGGCTTTGAGCAACCTGGTCTAGTGGAAGTTGTCTCTGCCCCAGGCAGGGAGTGAGAACTGGCTGATCTTTAAGGTCCCTTCCAACCCAAACCACTGTTTGATTCTCTACAGGAGTTGAGGAGAGGAAAAGCGTCAAGACATGGAAGGTATGATTTTCCAACAGAGCATCTTTGCAGCATGTTCTCCACAGACATACCTCTTGCAATCAGCCCCTCTTTCCTATTCCATAACCTCCTTCCAGTTGCTCTCACTACATCTCTTGTCACTTTTCAGGTCTGAGGAAGCATTTTAACACTTGCAGAAATGGGCATTGGACTGAGAAGGACATTGTGGAGAGGGTACAGAAGGCTGCAGTCAGTGCCACCTGAGCAGAAGAAAGCCACTGGTGCGGAGATGTCTTCTTTCCACCCATCACGTGGAGCACGGAGCATACAACAGCTGCGTGGCACATCCAGCACGCAGATCCCCTACCCTAGTCCCCAGATTCCCTCAGTGCTTCTTTTCATAGGGACTTTCAGTGGCCCTAAAGACTCTCTGAACTCTGAAGTTTGTTATGCCATTCCCATTACTCCTATGACAAGGCAGAAAAGACAGGGCAAAAACTTTTTGAGCCACCTCTCCAGCCTCATGTCAGTATTTGCTTTTAAGGAACACTCGTGTTTTATAAACCCTTTCCAGATACCATAAATCTTCTTGGGATTAATTAACACATTAAGTGGAGAACACAGATGTTTTCAGCAGCTGACAATACAGTAAAAGCAGGCCAACAAAACCCAACAGTTCTGCAGGAAGTGCCTTTGGCAAAGCCCTACAGTCCCACTTGCCTGCTTGCCCTGCACACCTCTGGAATGCAGAAGCTCCTAGGCAGATTAGCAGAGGCTACCCTTGGTGACAGACAGATAAAAGCCTGTCTGCATAGACAATAACACTGACACCTGTCTAGTCAGTCTGTATATGGCTAGATTTATGAAATTCCAGAAGCACTAGACTCCCATTTACAGAGGCAGTCTAAGAGCCAAGAGTACATTACTGTACCAGAATATGTAATTAGAACAGAACCAGATTAACACCTGAATTTTTATCAACCTTTCATTCACTGAACACTGCCAGAACTTTAGTTTTGTGGCTTGAGATACATTAAATGTACCATACCTATGCATAAATTCTTATGTTGCTTAGGAATGTTTCTGATGAGTTTTTAAATTCATTGCCAAGACCGAAAGGCTGAAACCTAACTTTTCCTTCACATTCAATTGCCTAAAAGAAATCTGCAGATAAAGATTGTCTATTATTTGATTCTTCAGTCAATACACAAAAAAGTTCAATGCAAAAGCGTGTGATGCCAAAGGCAAAAGCACAGGATATAAAAATAAATTATAAAATCTTCACGCACCACCCTGCCATCCTACCCACTGGCCAGTTCTCTTTCCCCACCTCTAACTGGAGCTAATTTAATCTTTAAAATACCCAGCAAGGAAAAACAGTGCTGTGGTTTTGCTACGTTATGTTTTTGCCTTTTAAAAAAACTTGGAACAACATGAAAATTTTTGTCCCAAAGGAAGTAGGGTGTTTACAAAAAAGTCACGTTCCTTTTTAACTGCCTTAAGTTCATTGTGCCATTCATTTCATTCAATGCTCTCCATCACCACAGAACAGCAAGACTGTTACTCCATCCCCCCAAAATATTTAGAGAAATAAGAAAAGAAGTGTTTTGCTTTCCACAGAAGAAGCTTTTAAAGCCATGCTGTCTGACACCAGGATCATTCTGGTTCATAAGGAATTCGCTCAATGAGCATTCAACCAGCTTTTTGGCACCTGGAATTATTTATTCACCACTTTTTTTCCAGAAGATACACAGTCCAAATATGTAAGATTGCAATGGTATAAACTGAAGAAATAGATACTTAGGGTTACACCACCTAGAATAAAATTAGGTCTCAGGACCTAAGCTGCTCTTCAAATCACTGATTTTAAAAAATACCTAAAGTCCTAAAGTTCACAATTCAGGAACAGGGAAAATCTCTTTCCATGAAATGCATGTCACTTGACGCTGTCAAAAAATAATACTGAGCTAGAGAAACTACTTTGAACTCTTTCACGCCTATAGTTCCCAGGTTTCTAGGAAATGGGGTAGAAGCTGCAAGGATGATTTATAGCATGTGCAACACTTCAGAAAGGTCCAAAGTCCAGTCAGCCTGAAAGCAGCGACAGCATCACATCTAAAAACTAGCTCAGAGAAAAGCATGTACTGTAGATATAACTCAAAGCCTGTGGGAAGACAATACATTATCCCACCTCATGGAACGGGTTCAATGCTAAATACAGAATTCTACCTGTGATGCAGTAAAAGTCCTTGAATTAACACAACACAAAGTAGCCTTCAAATGCCTGCTGCTAAGTATCTGACCCTTCAACTTCTTCCCCATTTCTGCTTTCTCTCCTAGGTCTCGTAGAGGTGTAGGAGGGTGGCAACAACAAATTCAGTGATACTGTTTTACCTCCCCAAAGGCTATTTCATACAGACTTCATTATTTTCCTGCATAACCACATCCCTCTCTAGGGACCACTGGCTCCACACCTGATTGCCCCAGGAAGGGTCTGCTGAGCAGCCCTCGAGGCTATAGGGGTCCCTCAGCCTGGGTGGTCAGTGTCAAACGTGCAAAGGAAGAACGGGAAGCCTGCATACCCCTGCTCGTGCACGGTCCCTTGCTCCTTCTCACCACTGAGGCAGCAGCAACAATAGAACAGCAGTGGCAGCTAAACAATATTTCTGCAATTTCTCCAAGCCAAGATTTTTTTTTTTTCCATCTCTAATGCTGTAATTCCAGGACTTGGCTCCACTATTCTATTTGTATTAATGCACAGGGGCAGATTTTACAACACATGACAGAGTAAGAATATTTTATATGGCTTACAAGCCAAGAAATAATGCAAATTTGGGTTATAAAAGTACTGTCAGCATATTGCACCTGCCTCTCTGCCAACACCAGTTTACTCCCTCTCATATTTTATTATGTGTTTTTTAAAATTACTACAGGAGGCTGAAATTCCACTCTTAATGGATGGCTAGCAAAGCTTTTTGGAGAAGTCCAAATGAGACCACATGAAACCACACTGTATTGGCTCTCCCTCACTTAATGCTCACCCCCTAGCCCTCATCCTGGGAACCCAAATCCTAGGCTAAAGGTTCATGGATCTGTTGGGGATGTTGCAAAGTCTCCCTCCCACTGATATATGTGATTTGGAGAAAACTGATGGGTGTGTGGATGACAGAACCCTTGAGCCACAGCCCTTGACCTGATAAAAACATGAGCAAAGGCTTCTCCCTCCAATATATTCATTAAAAAGATCTGAGATGCAGGAGTTTTTTCAGCAGAAGTGTTATCCCTTATCTGATCATACTATACACCTAAATGAGCTCTGTCCAGAGGGCAGATATACAATTACATATAAATTATAGCCATCCCCAAGGAGCTCTGCCTTTACTCCTTACCCACCTGTAACAGCCATCAGCCCATTCCACAGTGAATTACCACTCTGTGCACCATCTGAGTTGTGCCAGTGAGATGGGAGGGCATTGCCCTGAGTTAAAGTCAATAACATCTTGTAACTTGTCTAGAGACACACAGTGACCTTTTCTTCTGCCAGATTGTGCTTGGACCATAGGCTCAACAGGAAAAATTAACTACAACTACGCATGAAATTAGAAGAGAAGGTCTCAGCAAGCCATGACATTTTACTGTGCTTAGAAGAGACGCTGCAATTCTTGTGCAGCTGGAAAGTGCTGAGATGGTTTTAATGGCATCCACTGTCTCTTGATTGACAGAGCATAAACATTTCAGAGATACAGGCAACAGCACTGCAGCCACACAGCACCAGCCAGCATTATTTACTGACTGCGACCGAGCTACTGCTATCAGTCACAAACTGCACATCCAGTTCAGCGTTATTCTGATTTTGTTTGAGAAATGTCCTCTTCTGGATGAAGAAGTATTAGCAGCTTCACAAACACTGTCAGCTAGTCAAAAAATATTAGAGAAGCTCTCCACAGCTTAGTGGTTTTTTGTCACTTGCTCTAGATGTTAGGAATATGTGGAAATGAATAAATGTATTAATACATAGCAGCCTGTCAGGAGCCATTGGCATGCTGTGAGCCCGTGTACTGCATCTGCCAGTCAAATCTGCCTGATACTCTCAGCAGTCCCTGACAGCAACCCGTTCACATGGGAATCAACAAGAAGTCTGCTTTTAAATGGCAATATCTGGCATTATCACAGAGTCACAGAATATGCTGAGTTGGAAGGGATGCACAAAGATAATCAAGTCCAACTCCAGGCCCTGCACAGGACACCCCAGTTATCACACCACGTGCCCAAGAGCATTGTCCAAATGCTTGTTGAGCTCTGTCAGGCTTGGTGCTGTGACCACTTCTCTCAGCAGCCTGTTCCAGTGCCCAACCACCCTCTGGGTAAAGAACCTTTTCCTAATATCCAAGCTAAACCTGCCCTGACACCACTTCAGGCCATTCCCTCGGGTCCCGTCACTGGTCACCAGAGTGAAGAGATCAGTGCCTGCCCCTCCTCTTCCTCTCATGAGCAGGTTGTGGACTGTGAATTTCTACCTAAGCCAAAAGTGGTATTTCATTTACAGGCCTGACACAGAAGTGACGTTTATTTACCCCATATTGATGTTCAATAATCTGAGCAACACTATGACTTTTCTTACAAAAAGCACTGCCTGTGCTCACCAATTTCATTCCTGCTAAGTTTTGCTTGCTGCTATCCAGGTGGATGGAACTTGCCTTTCTGGATTCAGAAAGACCCTTATTTTGGGACATAAACAGACTGCTGGGTGACAGGCTGGTTGGGAAGAGGGGCCAGGGTAGGAGCAGGAGCGAGTGGAAGGGAGAAGGAAGCCAAGGGGAGAAAAGCACTGGTGGAAAAAAAAAAAAATCAGGAAGTGAAGAAAAGTGAGGACACTGTCAACTTCTTCCTCTTTTCCTTTCTTCTGAGGTCCTCTCATGCTTCTCCACCATCTCTTTTGACTAACAGCTTCCTGCCTTCTCCCATTTCTCTTTTCTGATTCCTTTACACTGGACTTTTTCCTGTACTAACACATCCCGAAAACCAGTGCCAGTGCCAGAGCCTGCCCCCAGCATGGCAGGAGCTGTGGGCAGCGGGGTGATACCCTGCCAGGTGGAAGCCTCTCAAACAGAGCTGCAATGCAGTGCAGTGCTGCCTTCCCATTATACACTAGGGAAAACCACGCAAAGATGGATGCTCCTGTGGAAACACTGCATATCAAAATGGAAGAGTTTGGCATCAAGACAAAGAAAGCAATGACATGCCAGTAAGCTGTTTTGTATAAAAACAAACAAATCTCTCCCATACAAAATGGGACGCATGTCTGAATGGTAATCTCTGTGCTTTGGGGTCTGAAACAGAGCAGCTGGGTGGTGAGAATTTAGGAAGCATTTTTAAAGCAAAAAACATGTGGTTCAGGAAAACAAAACCAATATACAATATATCTTCTGTTGACATTGATATCAATCAACAAATATGATTGATTGATATAAATCAACAATATGCCACTGTAGACCAAGGAAGAAGATAAATTCTTTAAGAAACAATGCCCTAGAATGTGCAGTATCCCAGTCTTTGCTCTCATCCGCTTCCTTCTGGCACTCGAGGCTTGTGACATTCTCTAGCCCCACTGCATGTCACAGCACTGCAGTTCTGCCTTGAGAGGAGCATCCTTTGGCATGAAACACAGCTCACATCCTGCTCACAGTTACATCTGGGTGAAACCAAGCTGCTGGATTTATTCCAGCAAAGGGATAAGGATACAATAAAGCCATTTTTGAGATACAACTGATTTGAAAAAGGTCAAGATCTCATCACAGAAATCAAAATCATGTACACTAAATGATACATGGATATGTACTTCACCTTCAGATGTGTTATATCCAAAAAATAGATCTCACTCTGCTGCAAGCTGTATCAACGCACAAAGAAAGTCAGAGGAACTTAAGAAGTATAAATGCCATAAGACTGATTTATGAGTGCGATCAAAAGCTTATCAATTTTATGACAAATTACCAGTCAGTAAAATTTAATCCACAAAGTTGTATATTCTGTGATCCTTGAGTAATGCCTGATACACAAAATGAAATTTTTCAGTAGCACTTTTTCAGCTATTTAATACAATTTCTTGCAGGTTTTGTTGCATTACAATATTTTTCATGGCTTTTGATCTTCAGTGGCAATGTAATATATATATAGATATATCTTTACATGGAGACCACCAAGAGATTTTCTTTGGACAGAGAGTAACTTTTTTGCTGTTATTCTGCTGGTTCCTACTGGATTCATATGCACATACATATTTAGTATTTTGTATCATTGCATCTTTTTAATGTTAACTGTTCAGTAAGAACAAATCACATTTAGGCTAATTTTGCCTTTTGCTATTTCTACACTAACTATGGGAAGAATTATCTTTAATTGTCTGTGAAGCATCACATACCCTAACAACAGTCAGCAAGTAATGAGCCAAATTTTGAGGTTTCTCTAAAGCTCAAAATATTTTCTTTAAGTCCCACATCACTATATCGATGCACAGCAGTCCTGAGAGACACATCTTTACAATGTATAGGTTGATCCTGTTCTTTTTCGTTTCTCCATCTCAGAAAGAGGTTAGAGCCCTGTGCCTTAGTAAATTTAAGTGCACCTTAGTTACTTACTTAATGTCTTTTGCAATAGAAAATCTGGCAGACACATGAAAAATCAAGTTTCTGCAGTGGCTAAAATCAATTGCCATCTTCTGGCATCTTACTCAGTTCTAAAGTCAATTTCTACAGAGTTTGATCTTCTTGAATAGAACCTCAGTACAGGCTTCTGTATTTGACGCAATAATATTAAAAAAAAATAAAATAGTCAAACCTCCCTTTAAGGAAAATATTGACATCACAGTGTCTTCGATTCTCCGTTGCCCAGCATCTAATTTAGTCACTAGACAAATGAAAGAAAATGAGTGTTCAGAAACACTAAGGACTATAAAGTCCACTTAACACTATAAGGTCCTTGAGCTTCTCCAGCACTGCTTTATGCTAAGCTGAAGGACTGGCTTTCCTTTTAAATAGCCCTAGAAGAACCCGTTTGAAACAGAGCAGAGTTAGCTGGCTGCTTAAGAAATCCCTGGAGAGGAGAGGAACGCACAGAGCTGCAGGACTCTGCCAAGCAGTGAGCACTGCTCCAGCCCATAGCACACAACACAAAAGCCACCACTACCAGCAGATGAGCTTTAGAAAAATGAGCTGAAATCGCTTCAATACAGGTGCCCACTTGCAGTGCCCACCCTACCTGTCTGGTGGGCAACACATGGCACAGAAGAGCATGTCCTCACATCTCCACTGCTGACCAGGCACGACAGCCCTGGACAGAGAGCCAGCAGAGCCGAGGTGCTGCTCACATCACTGAGGCAGCAACCCCCAGCAAGGAGCAGCACTGGCAGTCGGGAGCAGTAACTTCTGAAGACCACCACAGATGTCTGCTTCAGTGCCCCCAGATCAAAGCCTCTGGGGAAGCCACCAGGGTGGCCTTAATCACAGCAGGATCCCCTCCAGGCACCAGAATTGCTCAAGGTCACAATGGCAGGAGAGGTGGCTAAATGGTACAAAAAGCTCCTATCCTGCTTACACCAGACACTTCATCCTGGGACTTATGATTTAAAACTTTTAGGACCTGATAGAGCTTGGCCATGGCTGGATCCTAGGAAAAATATAGGCACAATGGGAATCATTTATTTTAACAAACTAAAAGTGTATTGTGCTTTTGGAAAGAAATTAATAAATATTATGTTTCCATGGAGTAAAAACAATATGTACCAATATATTTTCTGCCCCAACTTAGGAAATGGGTTCCCAACTCTAAAATTACATAAATGTGTTAGTGAGCACAGTTTTACTTGTACACAATTCCTTCTTTTATCTAATGTATTTGCAGGTAAAAACTTCACTAACTTGTGCAATAGTTCTTGTATGTTTGTACTATTTCTCTACCTGAAGAGCAGCAGATTATAAAAGCAAATTCTGTGTAAGATATGAGACTGGTACAGGGGAAAAAAACAACAAACAAATCAAACAACTATACCCCCAAAACCAAAAAACACTTATCTCACATTTAAAACTGTTTTCCCAACTTTTTGTCCCCAAAAATGCATAACATTAGTTATGTAAAAACTAAACCACTATATGAGGCATATTTTAAAGCCTCATATAAACAACGAAGCTTTTATGGCATCCTCAGAGCAAAGAATGTCCAAATATGGCTGAGAGTTAAGTACCCTGAGAATCGACTGCTCTTAATGAAGAAGTTTGTAAGTCCACATTTACGAAGAATCAGAAGAGAAATAAAGAGAAGCAAACATGATTCAACTCATTTTCCTGTACCATTCTCTAAAGATACTGTGTTATAAACATCCTCCATATCTTGGATACTGGAGGCATCTGTTGAATCTCGGTCGCTGACTACAATTCCTACTGAAGAAAGGCTAGAAATGAAGGAGTGCATCTTTTTTGCGTAAATATCCCTAATGTTAAAATAGTGTAGGTCACTGCTTTTCTCTTTGCGATCATTGTTGCACTGGTCTCTGTCAATAGCTTTTTGCTTTTGGTAGTACTTAGAAAACTTATTGAAAATAATGGTGATTGGAAGTGCTACCACCAGTATCCCACAGATAATGCAGAGGGTGCCGAGCAGCTTTCCAGCAAGTGTGACCGGGTAAGTGTCCCCATAACCAACAGTGGTCATGCTGATCGTTGCCCACCACCAGCAAATAGGGATGCTCTGCAGCTCTGATGAGTCATCATCTTTCTCCACTGAGTAGACAAGCACTGAAAAAATAGAAATCCCAACTGACAAAAATAAAAGCAGAAGTCCAACTTCTTGATAGCTGTGTCTCAAAGTGGCGCCCAAAGACCGCAGTCCTACAGAGTGCCTGGCCAGTTTCAGGATGCGAAATATCCTCATTAACCGCAGGATCTGAACCACTTTCCCCATGTTCTCAATATCTTCACTTTCTTCTTCCTTCGTGTCCACAGCCAGTGTGGCATAAAATGGGATAATAGAAACAAAATCAATGATGTTCAGTGGTTTCTTCCAGAACTTCTTTTGACTTGGAGCAGTGAAGAGCCTGATAACTAGCTCAGCAGTAAACCAGATGATGCATGTAATCTCCACAGCTTCCAGCACAGGGTCTCCAATCTCCCTGTCATTGGCATCCAGCCTTTGAAATTCTGGCATGCTATGAATGCACATGGCCACAATTGATGCCAGAACAACACTCAGGGATGACACGGCAATTAACTTGGCAGACAAGCAGTATGCAGGATTTTCCATTCTGACCCAGATCTTCTTTCTTATTTCACCAAAACACAGATCGTCAAACTTTTCTAGCTCTTTATCAAATATGGATGACTCTTCATTGGATGAGTCCATACTGTCGTTGCTCTTCTGATCCCAGTCTTTATCAGGACCTTCTTCTTTCCGTTCTTGGTACCGATTGCTGCAGCAGGAATCAATAAATAGCTCATTTATCCCCCAGTACTCTATTTCCTGGCAGAAGGAAAAGACACAAAGTTCTTCCATAACGTGAAGTTTGCCTGTATAGTAAAAATTCAGAACATATCGAAACAAGGAAGGATTCCTGTCAAAGTAATATTCCTTGTCTGCCACACTATAATCATCACACAGTTCTAGAATAGCCTCTTCTGAATGGCATTTGAGAAGTTTTCCGAGTCTGGTATGCGGAAATCGGAGCAAGGTGCTTTGATCCACTGATTGCTTAAAGCCACCCACATTCAAATTGATAAGTTCTGCATCTTTGCCAGGTCTGTGGAAAAATTCACCATAAACCATTTTGGACAGACGAGTTCCACTGCTATCGCCCAATGAGATTACATTGAACCTGAAAAGAACATAAGATATCGTTAGAGCATTTAATTCAGTTTTGCTCTTGTGACACATTCTCTTCTCCACCTCTAGTTACTGTGAAATGATGTAACATAACAAACAAAAAAAGAAATTAAATTATGAAAACCCTTATTCAGCATTTCACAGGTGTAGTTTTAAATCAGTTTGGTTTACAGCTTTAGCAAATTTGAAAGCAGAAGGTTCTGGTTTAGGTCTCCTTTTTACCAGGGTGAAGAAAGAATGCCGAATTCATCTGCAAATCAGTCTCTATTCTACTAATACTGAAATGAACAGTCATGAAATCCATGTACTTCAATGATACAAAAAATCTTTAATTTAAAGAGAAAACTTGTCAATCAATCAAAGCATTTAGGAAAAAACTTTTGAGCAGGTTTCTCTCAATTACAGTTTCAGCAGAGTTGTATTAATTTATAGGATATTACAATTTATAATCCACTACTTCCAATATTATTTCCTTGAATGTGGACTGCAATTACTTCTGTTGACATATCACTTCATTTACTTCTAGAGTAATCCATACAAGAGCATTCTGTGTTCTTGAAAACATATCAAACCTGCATTTGAAGCTTTTTTCAATTCCTGACTTCAGAATGCTGCAGTACAGATTTGGGTATCTGCACTCCCTCAGGTATCTTTCTATCTGCCTTCCTACTCACCTGAAGTGTCACAACCCTCTTACAACCTTGGTCATTTCCAGAAGCAATTCCTATTCTGCCACAGCATAGCTACAATCACTACAGCAATTCTGAGAAGTTGAAGTGTCATTTCTGGAAACAGAAGCTTTCCGAGATGGAACTTCCATAGTAATTTTTCCTCAACAACTAACTGTGGACACCTGCAGATGGACAGAAGTACATTTAAATGTTTCCGTATTTTACCATAAATTCAGCTAAAACTGAATTCACAAGGCAGTTATAGTTACTAGTGAGTAAGTTAACTCTTACAGAACTGTTTTCTTGCTTTCCTTCCAAGGAGAAGTTGTCAAACCAAAAGTGGCAGTTCTCACACTTGCCATCAGATTATACTTAACTTCAGATCATGAGGACAGCAAATTTTTTTTGATCTCTGACACTTAAACACTAATTGATATACACTAAGCTAATTTATTTCAATTTAGTATGGAAATCAATTCATTACATAGAAATTATTTCGCACCTTAAGATTTAGTTTGAAAGCAGGTATTTGCTAGCTAATAGAATGGTTGTAAGACACATTTGCTCCAGGCATTTCCCAAGGCTTCAGCTTTTAGGAATCATTAAGACATAAAATAAGAGCACTGATCTCCTCCTCACAGAAGAAGGGCAGCAAGACTCATCTGATAAACATTACCACACTTCACTCATGATCTAGAGCCAAGCTCTGTTTTATAGCACTATAAATTAAAAAAAACCCATAAATCTGGACTGAGGTGACTGGAAGTCAAAGTACATCCAGACCCAAAAAACCTCTAGATATTGATTAATTTTAGTCAATAAAATCTCTACTTCTAGCAATTCATTAACACGAGAACGCTGGCAATGTAAGCGAGCACTATAAAAACCAGTCAAGATCTCAGATCATAGAGTCGTAGAACAATAGAATGGTTAGGGTCAGAAGGGACCTTAAAGATCATCTCGTTCCCACCCTCCCTGACAGGGCCAGGGACACCTTCCACTAGACCACATTGCTCAGAGGCCCATCCAACCCAGCCTTGAACACTTCTGGAGGAAGTGGGATAAGACATCCACAGCTTCTCTGGGCAACCTGTGCCAGTATCTCACCACCCTCACAGTAAAGAATTTCTTCCTAATATCCAATCTAACTCTATCCTCCTTCAGCTTAAAGCCATTACCCTTCTGTCTGGGGACACTTCTGACCGTGACAAATAACGACACATACAAAGCAAGTTTTACCCAGAAATAACTAAAGCAAGAACTTAGTGCTCAGCAAATTCTTAGTGCACAAGACTGACTTACTGTTGAGACAGCAATATAAAACCATATCGATTATGCAGATGATATCCATAATGGTGCCTCCATGAAATTGCTCTGTATAATAAATTCAGTGAGCAATAATTTACTGCTTTATTTTGAGGGTACTGTAGTCATAATTTGTGCAAGATACAAAGAGAAAGTGGATCTTGCTTAGAAAGACCATGATCCGGAACCTACTTAATGTATTACTACTATTAAGTGATTTCTAGATTATAGAAAGAACATACAAGAAAGATTCATGAAAACTTCATAATCTGGAGAATGTCTTGTTTGACTTGCAGACCTTGATTTCTGAGCCATGGACCAGGACATTGTTGTGCCAGTTACCATCAGAACAATTTGTGTCATTTTAACAAGTGACTCAAGCCAAAGGGCAATGACCACAGATGACAACTTCTGCCTCAGCACAACATGCTCTCTACTCGAGGAAACCCTTTACTCACTCAGGAAACTTTTTTCCTCAAGGGTAAAACTGTGCTCTGCTGGAAATGATGTTTTCCTGGAGTGTCAAGGCCTGCATCATGAACATCCTAAGAACACAGAACTACCACAAACTGCAAACCTCAACTTGAAGCGCAACATTAACCTCTTTGATCTTCTTCAAATATAGATAACATAATAAAATGGTAACCATTCCAAATCACACAATTCTTGCCCTGGAGAGAGTATAAGAGAGCAAATAAACACATACCAGATGTTAGTTACTTGTTTGCTTTAATTGCTTCAGTTGTTTCAATGAGCTACTGGGTAAGAACTCATATAGAATAGAAAATGAAACAAGACACAGAAGAAAGATGCTTACTGGAAGAATGAACATTATTTTCCAAGATAATGAAAAAAACCCCAACAAATAGAAGTTCCAAATGTTAAGCTTCAGGGCTAAATAAAAGCCAGTCATAAAGAAAGCTGTGTTAAAAGGATACAAACGTTAGAATAAAAAACAGAATGACAGGATCTAACTCTTCCCAGTCCAATTTGGAGATGGGCTATAGCCAGTGCTTCTGCAGTCACACATTGTTGGTGAGGACACAGGCCCATTGTCTGGCTTGGAAGGGGAGTTGCAAATTCCTGGGCTTTTAGCACACTGTGAAATCCCTAAAGCTCTCAAAAGCGGAGTCACGGAGACAGTTTGAATATACAGTCCTTTTGAGGCAGCTTTGATACAGATGTATAATATACCCCAAAGTGCTGTGGTTTCCAACCTCTTCTGCAACAAACCACTAAGATTTTTAGTGACCACATGGATCCCCATATTACACATTTATTTGTCAGCAAAGTTCCTCTTTCTCAGTTACGTTTTGCATAGTATCTACGCAAAGTCCCCATTCTCTGTGAGTTCCTACACCACAAGCTTCAGAACATCTTTTTTGACATGTTGACTCTTTGAGTATGGTACCACGTTGGCTACTGGTAACTGGGGCAGTTTCATCTTTTGTTAGCATTAATCTGTGATTATCCAGGCACAATAGAAAGAAAGTTGAACTGGTTTACAACTGTTGTGCTCTGCCACCTAAAATACTCAAAGACAGCACATGTCTACAGATTTTCTACCAGTTTCCTCCATGGCTACGTTGTCATAGCCTCACCTGCTTCTGCACAGTTGCACTCCGTAAACCTCTCAAGACTAAATTCACATTTTAGCATGGTTTCCTCTAAGTTGAAGGAACATAAATAAAAGGGCCTAGTCCTGCCCACAGGGAAGTCACAAGGGATATAACACTGATGTGAACCTGAACGGGCATGCAAATCTCAGTAACTCTACGAAGTATTGCCAGAGCTCAATGTCATTTTTCCCCAAGGAATCTGATGATCTTGGTAGACTTCCATTTTAGGATTCCAAATTCAGGAAATTCAACTGTGACCAAATTCCATCTAAAGAATCTTACTTTGGCACTCTGCCATGCCCAGGAACCAGATTTTGTCTCCTAATGATGCAAACACCCGGGCTCTTACTTCTGCTAATTTCCCGACAGATAAGAGCTTCTGCAAATCATCCAAGCTACGCACGTGCTGGTTTTGACACCAAAGTACTTCTAAAATGCTGTAGATAACAAACCATAACAACCTTCAACTCAGGATCAACATTTCACTGATTTTTTAAGTGTTTGAATTTCTCCACTCATCATAGGGCTAATACTTGTCTAACGCACCACCTAGAAGTACTGTTTACGCTTTCTGACTCACTGAGCAGAGAAAAACATTTAAATGCATATATAATTTACTTGATCAATCACAATTAGGGATTTGGACTGAAATCCAGTTAGCATGACTTAAGCTGTTGTCTGTTAGCGGGGCAGTAATAACTGCTTTAGCACACATAATTAAGCCTGGAAAAACATAAGGTAGTACTACTTGGCACAGCCTCTTTCACTGTGATATAAGCTGCAACATTCAACTCTCCTTTGTAATACTGGACATAGTTAAGCTAATTGTAAAGTCATTCACAGACTATGGAGGAAGAGGTTAACTTTAAAAAGTCACCAAGCACAAATAGCAAGACTATCTGAAGAAACCACTCTGTGGTTATAGATGTTCTATGAGGCAAAGAGGACAAATTAATCAGCTAAATTATTTTCTCAGCTGTAATTTATTTTTTGTATTCCACTGGTAGTATCATCCTTTATCCAGAATATTGCATTAAAATGCCATGAAAATAACAGAATTATGCAACTACATTTCTTTTAAAATGGATTCAGTACAACCTCCCAGAAGACCTCAGGCAAATAAAGTTTGAAATGAAGTATCCGGGCCAAATTTTGTTCTGATGTTACTCCCATGTAAGCCTACTTGGCTATGTTCACCCCAGTACAATTCTACTGTCACCAGGCTGTTTTAGAAACTGAACTTGTACCAAATGTTTGTGCAACTTTCCAATACAATGAAGATCAGAAAGAGATGATCATCATTTGGAAACAACAATAGCCGCTAGAAGCACTGCTGACATTCAAATATAATATTATACAAATATTCTTACCTGTCAAAAACAGTCTTCAAATATAAGGGGTTAAAAAAGTAAAATTCACCTCCTCCAAAAGACTGATAAGGAAGAAATGAAGCTGTTATTACTGAGAGTAAAAGAACACAAGCAAGAATAGAAGAACAAGCACCTCCAGCCCACAGTTCACATCACTCAGCTGAGGCACAGGTTCTCAGGGGTGAATCACCAGAGGTGGGGTCCATCTCTGCCATGACTAGATAAGCAGCCTATACGAGTAGTGCCATAAGGTGAGTAACTTCCATAGGACTAATACAATGTAAAATGAATCCTCCCAAAGTGAAATTCTGCTATTTCCACTCTGAGGCTGCTGGTGAGTACAGAGCATATGCCAAGGGTTGGGTATGAGAAAGGGGCAAGGGAAAACACACCAGCTGTAGCCTCCACGTGACAGAAGCTTCTTTAGGAATGCAGTTGGTGATCTGAACTGCTTTCCCATATACATAAAGAACAAGCGGCAACATCCGAATAACACCCAGTTATCAGAATGTCACCTTGTAAAATGATTAAAGTGAAAAAAAAAGAAAAAAAAAAGTTATTCTCTCTGACTTGAAAAGCCCCTGGAGATAACACACATTATGAGAGTTAACAAGGCTTGCACCTTGCAATGTTCCCAAAGGCTCTGCAATTTATATTCTGTTCATACAAATTAAAAGATCATTATCCGCAACTAAGTGGAAGCGACAGATTAAAATGTGCTTGTTTGAAAACCTACCCGTAAATCCCCACCACTTAAGCACAGTTAGAATGCTGCAAGTTACAATGCCTGTTCCACAGACAGCTCAGACAGACAGCTGACCACATTAAGCACTTCCTTGAGTTGTATGGTCCCAATGACTGAAGTTCACAGGAGCATTTGAGAAGATACCAAAGGCATTGTTACAAGCAGGTCGGCATTGCTGTGGCTTGATGGTAGAAGAAATTGTTTCTCTGAAGGTTATTTTGGCAATAATCTTGTTTGACAGGTCATCTTAATGGCACCCATCAAGAGCACAGCCTCAAAACATGAAGTACAATCTGAAGTGGACATTGTAAATTGTAGGTCTAGGTACCTCTGTAATGAGGGCAATTTCTATGGATCCCTTCCCCAAAATAATATTTTGTAGCCCATTTTCCACTGAGTTCCCCATTGTTCTATTCAAATACTTCTCTACTGATCACAATGAACATAAAATTCTGTTGTTACACTTATTGTGGTAATTTGTGGTACCATTAGTTGTCAAAAACATCTCATACATGATCTCAACATCAGACACTTCCATATAGAAAAAATGATGTAGAATAAAAATATATCAATATACTTCTTAAAAATAGTTCTCCATTTTCCCTTCATTATTGTTTAGTCTAGCATCTAAGAAGATCCTTGGTGAAACTGTAATTCACTTATAGAGGTAGTTTGGTTTTGAAAGCTTATCTAAGTGAGCAAGCAAAATGATGCAGACACCCAGACACAGCAAGCAGCGTCCCTGAAGTCAAACATCAGATCAGCTGCCCACAAGCAATCCCACATCCCTCTCACACCATTAACCCCTTCACAGTCTCCTCAATAGCTATCACACACCACTCCAGGTACTGGTACCCTGAGACACGCGGGCCCAGAGCCAGAAGCCAAATGCATTCTGACGGACCAGCTCTATAGCAGCTAATTAGAAAAACAAAACAAAACAAACAAAAAAAGCAACCAAAAAAAAAAAAAACCCTCACATATTTATCTAGCACAGAAAATCCAAATACCATTCCTGTATTTACAGTGCAGTTTCAATGTCCATGGTTGTATAGAGGGGCTATGATGGCAGAGGTAAGAAACTGCCCCATCTATCTCACCACAACTCCTCCAGGCCTAACACAGAGGGATGAACAATTAGACATGACATATTTTCTCTCATACGCAGGTCCACGAACCATTGAAGACTTTCCTGAGTTTTTAAGGAGAGTGTTAATGGTTCACAAGCCTCTGCACAGTGGCAAATTATACACACATTGAGCCATAACTCTTCCATGTTTAGAAGAGGAATGTAGACCTTGGTGCAATTCAGAATATTCTTATCTCTTGTGGAAGGGGTACAGAGTGTTAAAATTAAGAGTTAACTCACTGCCAAGAAGACTGATCTGATACTCAAAATCTTCTATTCATTTGTCCATCCTACATTTCCCCAGTAGCGAAGTAAAACTAGTTATCCTCATTCCTCACTTTGGAGTCTGAGGAACTGTCCTCCAACCTCTAGTACAGATGGCAGAGCTGCTGATCATTTCTGCTCCCAGATTATCTCTTCCCACCCCTAATTCATTTATGTTTTGGTTTTTTTAATTAATTTTTTCATTTTTGGAAGTAAGGTAATGTTTTTAAGAGACTCAAAATCCAATCACAACAGTCAGTTTCACTGGGTAAAAAAGTTGTTCTGAACAATCTAAAATCTATGCACCACATAAAGTAGGGCATTTTGTCCTTAAACTGACAAGAGACATGAACATAAACACCAGGATTATGTTATAACACATCATAGCAGAAAAAACTGTTAGGAGACCTGAAATCAGCCCTGCCTGTGCTACCAGCCATACCTTCACTAGCAGTAGCCACAGGAGCAGAAGAGCTAAAAGGGCAATTCAGCTGTGGAGAACAGGGCTAAAACCACTCATCTGGCTACACAAAACTTTTGAATCCATTATAGCTTTATTCTGCAAAGTCCTGGCTTTGGGATAAGGTGCTTGAAAAAAAAAAATCTCTGCCCGCAATACTGTTCTGGGTGTAACTCAGCCCCTTTGTTGGAGTTTTTTAATTTATCTAGAAATAAGATGCTTACATTAGTAATACACCATTGAATACAGAAAACAGGTTTAGAATGGATTTTGAAGAGTAATATAATTCAACTCCTTCCTCACCTCAAGGCAGGATCAGCTATTTCTAGACAATTTTTGGCAGATGTTTATTTAATGTCCCACGATAAAGCCTCTCCAGAGAGGCTGTGGAATCTGGTCCAGTGCTGGAATGCCCTTGTTCTCTCAAAATTATTTTCTTAACATCTACTTAAGCATACTGTGCTGCAGTCCGGGCCCATGGATGTGTACACATACAGCAGACCTGGAATGGGATGGAGTCACCAAGGATGGACAGCAGAAACAGACTATCTACAAATTCTCCATAACAAGTCAGTTCCTTCCTTTGCTATATATTTAATTTTACTTGGCAGTCTGAGTAGATAAAGTTACATTGTATTTATTTTTTTATGTTTTGATAAAATTCTATTTATTTCAGAGATAAACAAAGGTTTTCTTTACCACGGTGAAGTTCTCCAAGATATTCAGAGTCTCTTAGGCAACAAGAACACAAGCAATTGTTATCGTGAATATTCTGAGCGAGACCTTCAACTGAAAATCTGTAAAAACACTTGTGTTTGCAGCATGTTAATCTCACTAAAGAAGTCTGTGTTGTTCAATATAAATTCTCTTGACCCCAAACAACTCTGAAGCAGAGCTCCAAATCTCACTTACATACAAGTTCTGCAGTCTGCTGTGGTCCAACATTGACTTTCAAAGCATCCAAGTAACTTTTACAATGTGCTAGTATGCATGACTTGAGGCCACAGGCTAAAGAAGGATATGTGGAGGCAGCTGGAGAAAATATCTACAAGAAACATACAATCAGAGCCACGGTGCAAACCTTACCCACGCTGAGGCTTCTAGAAGCCTCCGTTTCCTGAAGCACTCAGATTTTGGTATATGCTCACTGGTCCTACACTGGACATCGTTTAGTTGCACCACTCCTCTTGACTTTCCAGGTAGCATCATCAACTAATTTGTGGTGAAAAGATCCTTTGGAGGTCATCTTGTCCTACCCCGTGTTCAAAGCTGGTTCAGTTAAAGAAGGCTGTTCAGGGCCAATTGATTTTTTTAACATCTCCAAAATTTCCCAAACTCTCTGGTAACCTGGTCCAGTCGGACCTCTCTTATGGGGAAAATATTTCTCCTAAAGCCTACTTAGACACTCTTTTGTTCCAAGCTGGGTTCAGAGACTCCTTCTGAGGACCTGCTTGCTACAGCCTAGCTAACAAAGCCCAGGATGCAGCTGGCCCTCACTGTGAAGGCACAACCTCACTTGTGTTCTACATGCTGCCTACCACAATGCCCATGTCCTTCTCTACAGAGCCGCTTTCCATTCAATCAGCCCCCCAAACTGTTGCATGGGGCTACTTCATCCCAGATGGAGTTTCTCCAGGATGCTGACATCCCTTTTAACAGCACCCCATCAGTCAATCAGTGTAGTATTAGTCATCTCAGTCCTTAAAAAACAAAGGTATTTTCCCTGTTTATTTCAACTTGGCTGTCCCCACAAAGCATTCAGCAGAAAGGACATTTGCCAGAAAATGTGTGAAGCGAGTACATGACAGGCTAAGATATAGAATTGTATCACTGCACCACTGTTCAACTGAATATTCATGGCAGAAGCTGAGGCATTGTCATTGCACACAAAAGGAAACAGTCAGCAAATAAGTTTTTTCACAAAATAAGTATCAGCCCTAACCAGTGCAATTCATTTCAGCACCTGTCAGTATTATTACCCATTGTTTTTTCAGGAAGTGTTGTGCAGACACCATTACCTGGATTTACATATGCAAAGTAATACCACACATTGGCACAATTTGTAAGGTACCGGAGGTGCTTTGTGCGTGGGCCGGATTCTGGCTAATACATGTGTTTGCACAGCCCTTAACAATACAGCCATTTAATCAACTCAATGTCAGACCTTATAAAATTACTCTGGTGCAATTTTCGCTATTGTCTTCCAACGACAAAAAGTTTGGAACAGATATAAAGCCCAACCAGATTAGAGGAAATTTGAGAAGTCAGAATCCAGCCCTTTCTCTCCTTACTTCTCCCACCTTATTTTCACAAACATATTTTTTGTAAGATGACCCACACAGAGGAGAGGAAAAATCAAGGTGTGTGTGTGGCTGCATAAATCTAATCCCACAAAATTAGCTGATGTTTTGTGGAAGACTCTAACAGGACAAGGGATTTCTTAGGTTTTTGCCTGGGCTAAACTTCCGCTAGATACATTCATAAACTCCCACAATGAGCCCCAAAGATTTTGAAGGCACTACACACCAAGAGGTGCAGAGGAAGAGCTGAGATCCTAATTCCGTGTCTTTCAAGAAAGAATTAGAGTTAATTAAGCATACGCAGTGCATTGGAAGAAACTAAGAGCGATACATATTTGGGTGTAGTTGGTAGTTTCCCTTTATAAGCTGCTGCTTGAAGCAAAGTACCACTGAACATCACTGTAAGCAAAAACTTGTTTGGCCTTAAGGGCAGTGCTAATCCCCAACTCTCTAGAAGAAAAAGAAGATACTTGAAATGATATTTTTTTCTTTCTGTCTACTTTTGAATTAAGTACTTCAGTATGTGTTCAGTAAAACTGGAGAGAAAAATGACAACTACTGCCTCTCACTTCATTTGTGAGGCAGTTTTCCCACAGTCCCCAGACTTTGTATCTGAATACATAAACCCTTGATATCATTTGAAATCAGTAACACTTATCACTAAGAGAAACACGTCTGATGGCCTAAGACCCAAGTCTCAGGGCCAGGAACTTTTAGAGGTGCCAGCTGAGACTCAGTCCAAATTTTTCAGAGACTTGGTCCAAAGTTTTCAGATAAAGTTGAACACAAACAAGCAAAAGGAGTCTTTTCAAGTCACGTTGGACTTCTTACAAGCTAATGAATAAAACTGTGCTTGAGTACCGCCTCAACCCGGGGCTTTTGCTCAGCTCCAAGGATAAGTGATAGCTTAAGTAGGCTGAAACAAATCCCTGCCTCTAGCAGTTACAGAAGACCTCAGAAAAGACTGGCTTCATGGTCAGGAAACGGATGGAGCACCCCAGAGACCTAGGAACAAGCACTTTGCCTAGCAGCAAGTGCTTGCAGATTAAACTTTTCTCATTTTCATGATTCACAGGTTTCAGTGTGAATCCACAATAACTTACTAGAGCACCAAACATACTATGAGCTAATTTGTCCTTTCTTTTGCTCTTTTCTGTCATTGTAAAAAATTAATCAAAATAAGTGGGAAAAACTTCTCTCCGCCTGGCCTAACATATAGCAAACTGTAAAACCAAATCACGACTCCTTGAAAAGAACAGCTTACAATGAGAACATAAACACCATTACTGTTTCCAGACCAATAGCACTGAGCTAAAATACCACCAAGAACTCATTCTATCCCCCTTGTTCAGCTCAAGCTTTTACCAATTTCATGAGTGAATTAAAAGAGCAGTATTGATCTATGCTGGATGTCCTTTTCAGAGCAAACATTGCACTGGACAGGAAGACACACAGATCTTAGCTTAAGAAGAATGTACAAAGCAGCATCATTTTCAGTAGCTTATTCAAGGGAAAAGGTGTCTGCCCCTAAAATGTCATGCTGAAACCATCATTTACTGCTTGTCACTAGCTACAGCTATACCATGGAGGACTGATCTACATTTGTGCTGCAGTAATGAGTGAGCTGTTTTCAAAATGAAAATCTAACCTATGGCTCTATTTGCTTTTCTCTCGACTGGCAATAAATGGAGTTCATAAAATTACAAAGCAGCTTTGGAATCGTAAGCTAATTAAATCAGCAGTAATTGATTGAAATAACTGAAGAATTTCATATATATATGCATAAGATAAAGAGTTCAATAAAAAGTTGTCTGCTTTGGGACATACCCAATCTTCCACCACCCCTGTTTTAAACATACTGATTGACAACAAATGTCCACAAAAGTAATACTGTACATTTGTAGTTGCATCTCACAAACTACGAGGTTGATTCTTCTCTCACTGAAGTCAGGAGTGAGAACCCCCTTGCTCTCGGTAACACACCCTGCCATGGTACCAGAAAGGTTTTACAGCTGAAGCCTTCACTGAACACTGCCACAAGCAGCAACAGCTCTTGTCTGCTGAAGGAGAGGAGGCAGAAGTGAAGCAAGGAGCACAGCACAGCAATCAGAAGTGCTTCCAATTTTTATGGAACTACCCAAGCTGTGTCTTAACTCCTCCATGCAAATCAAAGCTGTCATTGATTTTTCCAGAGGTGGTTATCTGCCTCCCACAGGTAACCTGCCTGTACTTACATGAACACCAACAGCCAATTTTTTTGGCTCGAAGAATAAAAAACAGAGAAATATTAAACTCTACATGGGGTAGAAAATTGCCAATACTAAGTTTTACAAGACTGACCTACAAGATAGTTTTTGTCCATAAATCTCATAGCACTTTATTAAGTGCTGTGAGGCAGATGCCTTGAGCTCCATGCTTTGGAAGCTGAACCTGAGACTTGAGACGTGACCTTTTCAATGTCATGTAGCAGGTCAACATGTTCTGCTCCAACATTCCCAAGTTCATGAAGTCTCTGTCATTGCTTTGAGGAGAAGACAAGCGATCCTCCGCGCAAGTTGAGCTCTGAGCTTGTCATTAGAGTAGCACTGGGCTAGAGTAATTAAATCCACGGAAGAAATAACCAGTTTTCAAGATATCAGTTTGGCATCTAAACTGCTGGTCCTAGCTGATGAACAAAGGACAAAAATGGAAAAAAGGAAGAAAAACGAGGAAGCAAAATTCTGCCTCAGATCATAAATAACCTATCCTCCTTAAACCTGCCACACTCCATTTTGTCCATGTGGCCTCTGCTGGTTTTTACTGGAAGGCTGGTAAGACCAAAAAATTTCAGAGTTAAGTTCTTAGCCTTTACCCTGATACAGCCCTGTTCAGAGCATACACAGCTCCAGCTGCACAGGTGCACCTCCAGAGCACTCACACAGCACACCACCTCACAGGGCAAGAAGGGACAACTGCATCTCTTGCTGCTGCTGGCAGACGTGAGGATGGTGCCAGGCTGCCTATCTGTCACCGCCTGCACGTGGATTGATTCTGGATTCACAATCCAGCAGCTCTCCCTGCCCAAGATCAACCTTTAAGACATAAACCTACCTGGAGGAGATGGCAACAGACACCGAGCAAGCCGAAGTCAGGCTGCTGTCTGCAGCCAGGGCATGTGGCTGCTCTCAGGGCTGAGCCGTAGTGGCGTCTCCTGGAGCCACCTCCCAGATATTCCTCAGCAGCTACAAGAGCTGGTAAACCAAGACCCCTCACCTCAGTCCCCACTCACCTGTCAGGGATGGGAAGGCAAAATGGGTAAGACATCTTAGTGTGAAGGGTAAGAAGATGAGCTGGAGTTTGTGCATAGAAGAAAGGAGAACAGGAATTCATGCTATGACCAGGGACATCGCAAATACCCAGCGGACAGACATCAGTGACAGAAACAATTTAGAGAGGGCAAAATGAGTGAATCCTTCCACAAACCTTTACATCAACATTACCAACACACAGAGACCACCATGTTTACTCCAGATTTACCCGAGCTCCTTGCTGAAGAGTGCACGAAAATCAGGGTCTCAGGCTTTACCTGTAACACAGCAAATGGCCCCAAATCTACAGCAAACTAAGCAGAACAAGAACAGTGACCACAATGGGACCTTCTAACATAAATGATGAAGCTCATCTTCCCAGAAGACAGCTGTCTCTTGAAAATTACTGTGGAATGAGCTCCCTCAGAAACTAAAGACCAACATGGTCAACACTATCTCCCTTTGCAAGAAAGATAAATATTCTAGAAGTCATCTCCTCTAAAACATAATGAAAAACAAAAGAAAACCATTACAAGCAACTGTCATATACAGAACTCCCTTGCAAGAAAAATGAGCCAGTTATCCACAAATGACAGATGACAGCAGTTTAACACACTGCTGTTAGGACTTCAGGTACATTATGAATGGGACAAGATGAGCAGAACACATTCACATAAAATGGAAAGTACAGTATTAAGGAAAGAAGCATCAGTAAAATATGGGAAAATAAAAAGTACCAGAAGAAAATGAGTTATAAAAAAGAAAAAAATGGTAAAGAATGGAGCAACATACCGAGGTAGTACCTTGAAGCAGATGATCCGCTGGCATTAACTGGTACAGAACCATTGTCTGGAACAGGTCAAGGACAGTTTCTGTCAGCTGAGGATTTGGTCCTCCACACAGAACCAGGCAATGGCAACGACAGCATCCTGCCTGGTTTTCTTGGGGTGTTTTCCCCCTTAGAATGTAAAGAGGCAATACAGGAAGAAAATAAGATGATGCCATAAATTAAAAAGCAAGGCTTACAGAAATAAAAAAAGAGATGAAGAGCAAAAAATAAAAACAAAGGGATGGGGCAAAGGCAAGATAAAATAAAAATATGCACAGATTAGTGGAATACATTTTATTTATTCATGAGCTCTGTTTTATTATGTGTCCTTGGCAGATGTCCCACAACCGAAAATTTGCAAGGCAGAGAATGATGCGAGTTTAGAGACTTGAGCCTTGTTTCTAGTCATTAGCCTTGGGCAGATCTTTTTAATATGAGCCCCAATAGGAAGTAAACAAGTTCCTTAAATCAAGAGCCTTTGGACAGGAGACATGCTGCAAACAAATGGGCTTAGACAGGGACTCCAGGAGATAAGACAGAAAGCATGGTCTCAACCCATTTTCAAGTGCCCAAGCTGAAGGTCAGGCTGCTAGCAAGGATACTGCCCAACGAGATACAGTCTGCTTGACCCTCTGACTCACACCAGACCCTGCAGAGCATCTGCCTTTCACGCACCCTCCCTGTCAAGCAGCACGTATTTCACCTGAGAGCATGTGGACTCAGCTTGCCCAGCTGGCAGGGACAGGGATGCTAACAGCTGGCAGGGACAGGAGCGGTGGCAGCGGTCTCTGGAGTGATCCCAGCACCGAGGCAGGACACGTGTCCAACACCAGCCTGGCTGGGGGCTCAGCCAGAACAAAAAGCACACCTCTGGCAGATGCACTAGTGCTGAGTGGGGAAAGGCTGGCTGCCTGCACTCTCCATGAAGCTTTAAGGGGCCTCTGCAGCTCAGCTCCGTCACTGCTGAACCTTGTTTTGCATTGAGGCTGAATGGTCTTGGCACCAAGTGTTAACGGCTGGTTTTATCCTGCCTGTGGCTGTAATTGCACAACTAAGGTGATACTGGTGGCTAATCACCGATTTATCATCTTTTCAGGTTTAAAGTGGTTTTATTTTTCTTACCCTGGGAAAGTTGCTAAGTTCTAGCAAGGGTGAGAAAAGAACAGCTTCTCCTTCAGGACCTCTCTGTTTCTAAAAAGGACATTTTAGTAAAACATCTGACCTCACCTGTCCCAGGAACAATGCTAGGGGTCACACTGGAGTTTGCATCAGCTCAGCTGAAAGCTGTTCATTGATTTTCTTCTGCCCACACTCACAAATAGGAAGCTGAAGGGCTGCTACAATTTCTGTGGGTTGCCTTAGTGCTGAGACAGGTAACAAGACATAGACATTTTTAGACAAGGAAAAAGGTCTCTTAAAAAAGAGCTTTAATGTCCTCTGCTACGAATACATATAGATTTATTTTCTTTTTAATTGCAAGACATGCTTAAACAAATCTGTCCAGACTGTATAAAGCAGATCTAACAGACAAGTAAAGAACTGTGATTTAAGAAATGTGATACTATTTCTGGACCGTCCCCATACTTTAATTCCTGAAATTGAAAAACAAAATCTAATGATACTGCACCTCTTTTTAAAAAGAACTGTTTTGAAATCTACAGCTAAGAAGCACCCTTGTAAAAGCTAGGTATGATTACTGTCAGTTAAAGGTCTTTTATCATCATTTACCTACCTACCTATATTCAAATAATTTACACAATTTCAGAATATAAAACCATTTTTGTCTACCCACAGTGCTATCTCAGCAGAAATTTAGATACAGAAACTAGAAAGTTTCTTCCTTATAAGCCAATTGTCTTTCATTACCCCAAATGATTACTGGTTTCAACACTGCTGCAATGGGCAGCTTCCTCCCCCGCGGCAGATATTAAACACACCTTGCAAAGTTGAAATGCCACCTCTACTTCATGGCTTAGGATATCAACATAGATCAAATCCTACCAAAACTATAGGTTATTTAACCCTAACTGATTAGAGGAGAGAAGGATTTTGGGAAATGCTGCAGTTGTGACTGCAGAAAAGGATGAGTGGTCCAGGACACGTCTCTGAAAATGAGATCTGCTCATGGTATCCCAAGTCAGACACCCAGAATTTGACTCGCGCATTCCCTCTGAAACTCCTGGCTCCTGTATAAAAGGTATTCTTTCTCCCTCTGTCCCCTTAGGACGTTAGCCTGAGTACCTTATGCCATCTATCGGCCTAGACCAGCGACAGGCACTCGGAGAACTTTAATTCTGGGAAAGTGACTGTGTTAAAAGGAATCTGTCGGTAGATCTGTAAATTCTGCTAATGGAATCAATACACTGCCGCTGCTCAGATCTTGAGGTCTACCTTGCCCAGCAGACACACTGAGTTCAGCTCCCAGAATAACCAATAGCTGTGCTTTGCATTAGGCAAATGAAAAATAGGACTGACACAGAGCAATCTCGCAGGCAAGAAAATCCAGAAAATAAGCAAAGAGAATTTTCGCTATCCTACAGATGCACATAAAAAAAAAGGTCATTTATAAAAAGAGAAAGCTCTTTCAAAATCCACCTGGTTCTAAAATCTGATTAACTATCCCCAACTTAGTAAGTTTACTTTAAAGCGGACATGCACAGTGAAGAAACTTCTTCCACGTTTCCTTAGCTACAGAGGTTACTGTAGCCATTCACGGCTGCTTAAATCTGATTTACTTTTTAATCTAAACGAGTTTCTGAAAGACAAGGCAGAGCTCTGCAATGAGAAAGGACTCAAGAGGCACCGCTATCGATCCGCTCACGCACAGGCCATTACAAAGCAGCCGCGGAGAGCCCGGCCCCTCCGCGGGCCAGAGCGGTGCCCGCGCCCCCGCTCCGGAGCCGCCTCCCTTCGGGGAGCGGCTGCACGTCCCGAGCGGACGGTTCAGGGCAAGGCTTCGGCGGGGCAGCGGAGCCTGCCGAGGCTTCTCCTGCCCCAGGCGGCATCCCGTGCACTCCTCTTCCTCCTCCCCCGACTCTCTGCCCCGCAAAACGCAC